>BSBN01002206.1:0-115897 GCA_027924645.1 Cunninghamia lanceolata
GACGAAAGCAAAATGGAAGAAATATGTAGAAACAGGAAAAAGCCCATCCAGAAGGATTTATAATTCATGTCAGGTTCACCAAAATGTGTGATGCTCATAATTGGATCAAGCACAATGTGAATGAGTTAGACTCTAGATAGCACATGCACTATACCCTTGTTAAAGGTGTTAGTCAAATCACTCCTACTCTTCTAGTAAAAACCATCTAGGCAAGGGTGAATTAGATTGATTACTCTATTTACAAGGAAGAAAAGTGTTATGGGTGATAGTGAAGTTGTTGGGTTGTGTTTGTTGAAAATTGAAATGTTGAGTTTGTGTACCTCGTGATGAGATTGAGGGTTTCCTTAATTTTTTCTATGTTTGACTATTCGATTTGAAAATGATGTTTGATTTGATGACCTCGTGATGAAATCAAGGGTTTCTTTGTTTGTTTCGAATGTTTGATTTGAATGTTGAAAATGTTGTTTGCCTCATGATATGATCTAGGAATTCCTTTTGTTTTTGTGTTTTTGAATGTTTTGATGAGTTTCTAATTGCAATTATTGTTAAATGAATGCAAGCTTTTCTTTTCCTAATTTTTAAAGATGAGCTAATTACTAAGAAAGGGAAATATGTATGCAAACTATAAGGCTTTTCCTAATGCAATTTATCTATTTTTTTGTCTTTTTGTGTTTAAATTTAGTACCTAATCTATCAAAAAAAATTGCAACTACTCTAAGCAAACAAGAAATAAAATTAATCTAGAAAGCAAATAAATCTAAACCACCAAGAGAAAGATAAATATTGATTTACTTCCTCAAGGGAAAGATTGTGAGTTAATTACTACAAAAGCAATAAAGAACCTATTTTAATTGGGTGCCAATGCTAGGCTTTGTCCTCAGAGATCCTTTGGCAACAGTCTCCTCCTCTACAATAATAGGGTCCTCCTCTTGATGAACAGAGATGGGGACTAGGATATGAGGAAACATATTTAAGCTTAGAAGTGGTGACAAAATTGAGAAGAAAAAGGCACACACGGTCCTTGTGCAAGCATAAAAAACTAGTGGGGATGCTATGTGTAATCTTGGCAAAAACAAGAATGCATGAAAACAACCTCCTAAGTGGAATGAAGCTTTGGATCTTTGAAAAACTAAAATTAAAAATAAAATTAAATAAGATAAGAGGCTTTCAAAGTCTTGTGAGAGAAGCTTGCTTGCTTGCGTCTTGATGAGTGTGTGGGAGAGATGACAAATAATGGTGAGTGAGGGGGCATTTATAGGTAGAAATGAGAGGGAAAGGATGAAAAGATAAGAACACAAGGATGAGTTAATTGAAGATAGAATGGAAACTTTGCTAAGAATAGATGAGAAGATAAGAATAAAATACGAAGAAGACTGAAGAAACCTAAGAGAGAAGAAAAAGTTAATTAAGAAACAATATCGAGGAGATTGGGATTGAACATGAGTTTGGATTAGAAAGAAAGAGAGAAGAGGATCAGTTAGCATGGAAAAATGCAAGGAAAAAATAAGCTAAAAATATAGAAGAAAAGTTAGAATTGAAAGTCTTCACGCATATCCAAAAATGATAGGCTCACCCTTTTTGGGACCTTGGTTTCCCCTTTTGCGAGGGCTAGTCACTCGGGCAACCCTACAACTTAAGGATGGTTCACCTAGGTGACCTAGAAGATATAAGGGGTAACCCTATGAAGAGGATTTGGAAGGGTTCGTTGTGCAATTGGAAATTTTTGGGAACTTAGTTTGGGGGTTGAATAAGATGGTCAAGGAGGGGAAGACACAAGGGATGTGTCATCAAGAGTTAAACTACTGAGAGAAGTACAATTCACACCCATGCGGCTGTGATTAGGACCTTAATATCATCATTGGATTACCATGTAGGCCTTTGCACATTTTTGGTACTTATAGATTCAAGTGAAAACTATGGAGTGTGATGCTAGTATGCAAGAGTTAATTCAAGTGTTTGGCCTTGGTTAGTTGTACATTTAGTCTAGAATAAATAACACGTTGGTTCTATTGTTAAGACCCTCTTAAGATTTGTACATTGTGAAATGATGTCTTGGTAGGTGACATGTTACAACATATGTAAGTGGTTTATAGGGAAGGTTGAGGAGTTCATACATGTGGAGATACGTGCATGTGAGACTTCAAGTGAAAACTATGGAGTGTGATGCTAGTATACAGGAGTTAATTCAAGTGTTTAGCCTTGGTTAGTAGTGCACACTTGATATAATGAATAATATTTTGGTTCCATTTTTGGGACCCTCTTAAGATTTGTACATTGTGAAGTGATGTCTTGGTAGGTGATGTGTTACGACATATGTAAGAGGTTTATAGCAAAGTTCGGGGAGTTCATACACATGGAGATACTTGCAAGCACAAGAGTTAGGGAGTGGCATGAGAAGTGGTTAGTTGATTCATTATATGAAGGGTTATGAGTTGAGCTACTTAAACATATTTTGATTGGCTCTCAATATTGACTAATCAATGGAAGACTAAATATCAGAGGCGGATAGAGTGGACATCAGAGAATCTTGTTAGACTATAACTTTTGAATATAGTGTGGATGTGTGTCATTCATATTTTATCAAAGGTGTTATTAATAACTACATCTTCTAGTTTGTCATGTTCACATATAACTCAATTGAAGAGGTGCTTCACAAGTTTCTAACTTATGTTCAGTGCAAGCTATTAAAGAAAATAACTCTTTGACTCAAGATGTTATTGTTACAGAAGTGCATTGAGAGCCTAGATATATAGTAGTTATTTACCCTTCTATAAATGATAAATGAATATTTACAATAATGAACAAAATTAGCAATGCATACCAAACAAAGGAGTAAAAGTATATCTTTATTCGCACATTATTACATAAGTAGACAAGGGATGGTTGGCAAAGGATTAGAGTCAATCGAACTAGATCATACTGCTTTACTTGATGATACAAAGACTGTTTAAAAGACCTAAGATTGCCAAGAAAAACATAATCGTCGACCAACTAACTCTGACTAAATGACTCTTATAACTATCCGAAAGTTGACAAATAATTAATACATAGTCAGATAACCCATATTATAGAAACATAATAATAGTCATTGTACATTGACTACATTATCCCCCCAAAGAAAAAGTTGTCTTCCAGATGACATAAATCCATGAAGCATCAAGTGACATTACATAAGCTCTGCCAAACTGGTGACAACATTGAAGAACCTACATGCAAATCTAGAAGTACACGTGGAGAAGTAGTAGACCAACACATCCAGTATACGGAGAAGACTATAGACCAAACAAATAAGGAATCCAATCTGACTGCACACTAGAGGTTGAAAATGTTGTACCCAATTGATCATAGAACCCAAACAATATTGTAGGCATCTCAGAAGCATTATGATCATGAAAATATTATTCGATAGCTCCATTTTCTAGGAATGTATTTGATCCCTCCTATACTCTTTAGTTGATATACTAATGAAGTCCTTAATCTCTAGTGTTCAAATTTCTTCATATTTACAAGATATGAACATTGTAGTGAGTCCCACTAACTACAATTTTCTCCTTGTAACAGTTTCAATAGAAAGATATATATAAATCGCATTCATAGGGAGATATAATGTCTCAGGCATTAATTAAAACTTTACATGCACCTCGATCAACCAATCTATCGGAATTGCTTATCATTTATTTTTTCTTACCTTGGCATATAATCTAGAGGTATGTAGCTAAAGTTTCCATTCTTCTGATAGAACTTGTATATATCTTTGACATACTCAACAATGACCAATTGGTTTTGGATGTCTCCATCATCAATCTTAGGAGGAAGACCTACTAATTCCTTGTAGGCACTCTCACTTCTAGCTATTAGAGATTTTGTTAAGGATAGTCATCTAAATTTACCTCAAGATGTATTAAATACTTCATTTGTGGCAACTAAGTCCATCTTGCTATGCATACCATTACTCTCTTTTGCAATTGTGGTGCATTGTCCCCTCCATCTATGAGTACGTAGGAGAAAATAGATTGAAAAACTGTACAGTGAAGGAAGTGCAGGCTTGGACATACAACAAAGGAGAATAAACAAGATTATATGATAAAATGATGATGGTGTATAGCAAATAAAAGAATGAGATTATTTGAAATTGGTCATATGATCAAGGAGGGATCTTCAATGAGTCGTATGGTGGGGGGAAATGGAAGCCATACGATAGGAGTTGTACTTTTAAAAATTTTAATTTGATTTGTTAGTATATGTCGTACAGTCAACATGTCCCTTGTAGTTCGTAGGGTGGAGTTTGGAGAATTTTTTTTTTCCTTTTTCAAATTTTGTCCTTTCTTGGTATGTTATACCATAGGAAAAAAGAGAGGTTTAAAATGATTGTTTTTAATTATTGAATTAGGGGGTCATACAATTTCAAAAGGGGGACTATTATTATTTGAGTTTTTAATATTTCATTTTTTTGAACTTTTATTTTTTTCCTTTTCATTATTATTTTTTTATTTTTCCATGTGGGGCCCACCTTGTTTTTCCCTCAGTGACTTTAATATTTTGATTTTTCTATCTGACAATATGTTTTCTTTTTCCAGAATTTTCCAGTAGAGTTGATCTGACTTGACAAGAAGTATCCATACACTCCACATCAAATATTTTAATATTATTACTCTGAGACGTACCTTTATTAATTTTACAATCATTAGTAAAGTTAGGTGCCTTTTACTGGAACTAGAACTGTCATCTTTTGTGAACCTTGTACTACATCCCACACACATGCACTATCCAACTTGTTAAAGTCATTTTTCATCTTCTACTCTTAGCTAATCTCTATAATTTCAATAAAATACAGTTTGATAGAAATACCTCATAGTCCTCCATTTTATAGTGAAATAGGCCATGAAGAGAATTTGTTTCATCCTATAAGCATGGCTGTAATTCTAGAATCCCTTCGTCATTTGGCTCCATCAGACCTTGATCCTGATTCTCCATCCCTTAGTATTAATCATAGCATTTTAGAGTTCAAGAATGCTTTGTAATAAATTTACTACTTTAATTGGTACAGAAGTTTGAAGTACATATATTGAAATAATTTTCTTTGATTGTAATTGATTTGTTACTATACTTGCATTTGCATTTGAGTGGCAACATTCATTATCCATAGCCTGCTCCACTTTGGCCTTGTCTTCATGAAGTCTTTATTTTTCTATGTGTGGGTCCAGGTACACATCCTTCTTTGCTTGTGCTCAAGTAATGGTCAATAATTCGTTATGCCTCTCTACATTAATCATGTTGATTCTAGCCTTTTGCTTCGGACATCCAACATCTTCATGGTCTCTAGGTCCACACCATTTGCACAATAATTGCAATTTGTTCTACTTGTTCTAGTAGTCTCTCACAAAGTATCCTCATTCATTACATTGTCAGAATTGTATGGTCAGATTGTTGGAAAATGTGCCTCAAATTACTGGCTTGATATTCCACTTGCCATATTATGCATTTATTCCTTCATCAGCCTAACTATTCATTTTCGGTGGGAGCTTCTTAGTTGTCCCCTCGACAGCTTGGTATAGAGTTTTGGCTGCATTGGCAAGACTTGGCAATATCGGTGGGAGTCTATAAGCAGTCTCTTCGACGACCGATACAAAGCTCATCGGTGTGACTTTGTGTGTCGGCGGGACTCTGAAATGAGTCCCTTTGATACTCTGATGCCATCGTGGCAGTAAGGACCACATCGAGTTATGAAGCATATCGAAGTGAATTAGTGTTTCAGTGGGACTCTATTTTGGGTCTCTTCGATATTCTGATAGTTGCCAGTCTGCGAGTGCCTTGGTGGGACCTGACTGGTGCCAAGCAGAGAGCGGGGATTGGATGGTGTTGATGGAGTGATGACAAATGTATGACTCAGTGACATGGTGGTGACATAATAGTGGGGACCACAGGGAGCAGTATGTTCTTCATCAGAGTGACATCCTTATATCGGTGGAAGATGATATTATGTCCCTTCGATGTGGTAAACAATGTGATTTCGATGAGACTCTGTTTTGAGTCTCCTCGATAGTTCGACGAAGTGTTTGGAAAAGCTTGGACTCTTGTTGAGGTGACACAAGGACTTCAAGGGGAGACTTTTTGGAGTCTCTTCAAAAGGGTAGTGACAGTTACACTTTGATTCAATAGTCCTAACGAGCAATTGACAGTTATGATTTGTGTCTCCGACAGTTAGACTGTTTGAGAACCATTTGCTACAGGAATTGAATCGACAGTTTCTGGTATGGCATGGAATGCCAAATGAAGAGTTCTCAAGGGGTAATCAAATGTGAAGAGGTTAATATTGTAACTATGAAAATCAATCTAAGTGTTGTTCAGTGCAGTGTGTGAGAGGTTGATCAGAGAAATGTTGTATCACCGAAGTTGATGTTGTGAACTAAACATCTGGAAGCACAAGTCTGTGAACTTTGTATGTAAATCATATTTTACTATAATACATAGTGTCTTTGCTTGGTGTGTGGGTTTTTCTCTCGTAAAGGGTTTTCCCACATAAATCTGGTGTTCATTTTGTGTATGTCTCTTAATTGTCTATTTTGTCATTTTGTTTAATGTGCATCTTTAATGAACTGTGATTGAAATTAAAAGTTTTTCTACACTTCTCTTCTCAAAATTGGCATTAGGAAGGTGTTTCCGCACTTTCTTTCCTTACAAGTGGTATCAAAGCTTGGCCAGTTACGTTATCCTTGTGGGTGAGTCATGTTTTTTGTGCTAATTTTGTTGAGTGGGAGTTTTGCAGAGAAATCATTTTGAAATCTTATTACAGATTTAAGATGGCAAGAACATCCGGAAGAATAGAGATTGAGAAATTCAACAGTGACAATTTTGAGTTGTGGAAACTCAAAATAGAAGATTTGCTTGTGGATCGTGAGTTATGGATTGTAGTGTCCTCAACCAAACCGGCAACAACCTCACAAGATGATTGGGATGCAATGGACTGGAAGGCCAAGGGTTTGATCAGACTGTGCTTGGCTGATTCAGTTCTCCTGAATGTCCATGAAGAGAAGACTACGGAATCTTTGTGGAAGAAGCTTGGTGATATTTATTAGGGGAAATCTCTAGTAAATAAGTTATCCCTGAGGAAGAAGCTGTACTCTTTGAAGATGGAGGAAGGAGCGTCTGTTGCAGATAACCTAAATGCATTTAATATGATCATTACTCAATTGACATCTATGGGTGTGAAGATTGAAGATGACGATTGTTGCATGCTCCTGTTGTGTTCATTGCCTGACATATGGGATCACCTGGTAATGGCTATTGGGAGTACAACAACCACTTTCAAGATGGAAGATGTAGTTGCTTCGTTGATGTCAGAGAAAATGCAAAGGAAGTCTTCTAAGATGGCCAAGGAGGCCCTTGTTGTTAGAGGAAGACCAAAGGAAAAAGGCGAGAAGAAAGACAAGAAGTCTAAGTCCAAGTCATAAGGGAGATCAAAGTCTCTTGGAAAAAAGTCCAAGGTAAAATGTTGGAATTGTGGGCAGACTGGACATATCTAGAAAGATTGCAAAGAGGAGAAAAAGAAGAACAATTCTTCTAAAAATGATTCTTCTCAGAGTGAAACAGATGCCTTCATTATAGCCTTGGCGACTTAGGCATCAGATGATGTTTAGCTAATTGACTCAGGTGTGTCCTTTCACATGACATCTCATAGAGATTGGTTTTCCAAGTATGAAGAATACAAAGGTGGAAGGGTATATCTGGATGATGATTCTCACCTTGAAATTGTTGGATGTGGAAGAGTCAAAATTAAGTTTCCTGATGGAAGAATAAAAGGAATCAATGATGTAATGCATATACCAGGTCTGGCGCGTAATCTACTTTCTATAAGTAAGCTGAATGATGTTGGCGTGCAAGTTTATTTCTTGAATGGTGGTTGTAAAATGACTAGAGGTTCAATAGTGCTGGAAAAGGGTGCATGAATAGGCACTCTGTTCAAACTAGATGCACTTGTTGTTTGTTGTAATAGTGTCTCTACAAAGTCAAGCAAAGTTGCTTGTGTAGGGAAGGAAAACTATTTTCCTCTGGGTGCAAATTCCTTGGAGGTAAAACTCTCAATAGAGAAGACTATGTTGTGGCATCATAGACTTGGTCACATAGGTGAAAAAGGCTTAAAAGCCTTGAAAAACAAAAACCTGGTTGAAGGGCTTGAAGATTGTAACCTTGAGTTCAAATTTTGTGAACATTGCATTTATGGAAAGCAACACCGTGTTTTCTTTTATAGTTAGTAGTCCTCGTAAATCTTCTAGCATACTGGATTATGTTCACTCTGATGTTTTTGGTTCAGTGAATGTTCCTTCATTATTGAAGTCTACATATTATGTTTCATTTATAGATGATTTTTTGAGAAGGGCATTTGTGTATTTTCTAAAAAGTAAATTAGAAGTGTTCAGTCAGTTTAAGGAATTTAAAACCTTGGTAGAAAATCAGACTGGTAGACAAATAAAATGCTTGAGGATGGATAATGGCAGTAAATTTTGTTTTGTAGATTTCGAAAGGTATTGCAAAGACCATGGAATTAAAAGGCATAAAACTACACCTTACACTCCATATCAGAATTGAGTTGCTGAAAGGTTGAACATAATGCTGATGGAAAAGGTGAGAAGTATGTTGAGTGGTGCTGGTCTAGAACAAAATTTTTGGGCTGAGGCTATGGCTACAACATGTCACTTAATTAATCGATCTCCCACTTCGGCTCTTGTTGACAAAACACCTTTGGGAGCATGGTTTGGTAAGAAGCCCTCTTTAAGACACATTAGAGTCTTTGGTTGTGAAGCATATGCATATGTACTGAATGAAAAAAGATCTAAATTGGAAAACAAGGCTATAAAATGTATCTTTATTGGCTATGGCATTGGTGTGAAAGGATACAAACTTTGGAATCCTATTACTGAGAAGGTATTGTACAACAGAAGTGTAATCTTTTGTGAGCTGAAACCTTCTACATTGGATCTGCAATCAGATATGAAAGAAGACAAGAAGAAGGATGTTGTTGAAATCCCTCTTACTCTAGAGAAGGAAGAACAATGAATTCCTATTGTACCTGAAAGTGACGAGAGATCTAGTAGCTCTGAAAATTCTAAACAAGAAGAAGAACCTCAACATCAGCCATTAAGGAGGTCTACATGTGAAAAGCGACAACCTTAAAGGTTTGGATATTCTATGTTGAATTCTAGTTGTGCCTATGCTTTGATTACTAACACTGATGAACCTAGGACTATAAAAGAGGCAATTAATATGTATGATTCAGATTCCTAGTTGAAAGCCATGAATGAAGAAATGACATCATTGAAAAAGAATGAAACTTGGGATTTGGTACTTTTGCCTGAAGGTCAAAAACTTGTTGGCTGTAAATGGGTATTTAAAAAGAAAATTGGTCTGGATGGTAGTGTTCAAAAGTATAAATCTAGGTTGGTCACAAAAAGTTATTCCCGGGTAGAGGGAATTGATTATGGAGAAATATTCTCTCCTGTAGCTAAGCTGACATTTATCAGATTTCTTTTGTCACTTGCACCAACGTATGACTTAGAGATTGAGCAGATGGATGTGATGAAAACATTTCTTCATGGAGATTTGGAAGAAGAAACTTACATTTCCCAACCTCAGCACTTCATTGAAAAAGGTAAGGAAAATCTAGTTTGCAAGTTAAAGAAATCTTGGTATGGTTTAAAACAGTCGCCTAGAATGTGGTACAAAAAGTTTGACACGTTTGTGTTGTCATTGGGTTTTGTGAGATCAAGATCAGATCATTGTGTGTACTTTAAAATTGAAAATGATTGTTTACTTATTATTACCCTGTATGTGGATGATATGTTGTTCATTGGGAATGGTAAGGGTATGATTTGTGAATTAAAATCTCAGTTGTCAGCACAGTTTGAAATGAAAGATTTAGGTGCAGCTAGGTATATTCTGGGGATGGAAATCAAAAGGGATAGGGCAAATAGAAAACTTTGGTGCAACTAGAGAAAATATATTAATTTTGTCCTAGAGAGATTTAATACGACAGATTGCAAGCAGCTAGTTGTTCCAGTGTTGCAGGGAATGAAGCTATCTATTGAAGATTGTTCAAAATCTCCTACTGAGATGGATAACATGACCAGGGTGCCTTATGCAAGTGTAATGGTCTGTACCAGACCAAATATTGCCCAAGTAGTGGGAGTTCTTATTTAATTTATGGTAATCCAGGAAGACCGCATTGGGATGTTGTGAAAAGAGTTTTTTGATATCTAAAGGGTACCATTGAATACGCCTTGTGCTATCATGGTAACTCTATTGGATCTAAAATTTCAACTAGCATTCATGGATATGTGGATTCTGATTAGGCAGGGGACATTGACAATAGAAGATCCACCAGTGGATATGTATTCACTCTGTTTGGTGGTGCAGTTAGTTGGATGAGCAAGCGGCAGGCTGTAGTCGCTTTGTCCACTACCGAGGTTGAGTACATGGTAGCAACTCATGCCTGTAAGGAAGCCATTTGGCTTAGGTGTTTGTGTTCTGATATTGGGTTTAATACAGGGCAAATTACTATCTGATGTAATAGTCAAAGTGCCATTTGTTTGGTGAAAAATCCAACTTTCCATGCCAGGACCAAACATATTGATGTTCAGTATCATTTTGTTCATGATATGGTGGAGGATGGAAAGGTTAATTTGGAAAAGGTGGATACTCTGGAAAATGTTGATAATGCATTGATGAAGTCTGTGAGCACATATAAGTACATATGGTGTGCCATTTTGATGGGTCTTGGGGCCTATGACATTTGATGAGTGCCAAGTAGTACCCATAAATTACATCTTTTTACCTCTCTTTTTCTCCTTTCTGATCCCATCTTTCTTGATGTCTGCACCGGAATAGGCTAGCAAGATTGTTCTAAATAATGATTAATTGAAGATAAATTACTTAAGATCATGATTTCTAATTAAAGGACTAATGCGCATGGAATTGATGGAAATATATAAAAAACCTTCTCTTTTTGAATCAACAGGTGTAGATATTTAAGATGGCAATTTTGTGCATCTCCAGAGGTAGTCCTAATGATCTCCGGAGACCATACCAAAATACCACGATGTCAAAAGTTTTGAAGTAAAGAGGAAAAGCATCTCCGGAGCTAGACTGAAGTCTAGAGCATCTCCAGAGCTAAGCAAGAAGACTACAATTATATCTTCGGAGCTACAGGCAATATATCTCTGGAGCTGCAAATAGGGACATATATTTTTGGTGCCTCTTTAGAATAGTGCAGATTTCTAGCACAGCTATCGATCAAGCACTTTTAGTAGTGATCGTAATACCCCTGATATTACTCAAATCATCATGTGAGTGATTAAGGGCCATCTCTAGTTAACTGCTGAGAGTTTTTATCTCTTTTTAGTTTTTGCTTGAGTTACTGATGAAATTAATTTAATATCCATATTTTCAGGGCCTTGTTGCCCAAATGTATTAAAACTCAAACTTAGATTCAGAGTGGACTTCTGTTCCAGTCAATCTATTTTTATTGCATGGTTGTTTTCCATAGTTAGACAACTAGTATAATAAAGAGATGGATGCCATCTCATAAAAGAACTGGTAGATAAGATAAGTGATATGTCATCACTCATTTTATATATACTTACAAAAGCAATAGAAAAGATGGTGATTTTTATTCTGGATTTTCTATAATATCATTTAGATATCAATAATTCTCTGAATACAAGGCGAATGAAATTAGACTGAATTAAGTTGTGATCTTATTCTTTTGTGTTGATTCCTTACTGTAGCCTTCAGCCCTACGGGTAGGTATCAAGGGCCCACTCTCACGACCAAGGTAGAAGGCTAGTACCACTGTTTTGTTGTTTCAGATTTTGCTTTATAGAATACTTGTTGATTTTGATAGATAGTTGCATGTTGCAGTCTATAGATTTGCTTTAAGTAATTTACCGTTTAATTCAATTTCTAGCATTCTTTGAATCCATTTAGTAAGTATATAGATCAATCTCTTTTAAATTAGTAAAAGTCATTAGAATTAGCTAGAGAAAACTGGTAACTGTAGAATCCCTAATTGTAGATAGCCTAGGACACAGCCCTAGATTTTGACATCTGAAATATGATTAAATGATGAGGTACAACAACTCTTGTCATTTTTGGCACTGTTGCCGGGGATATTGTGTTAATTAGGGAAACTTAGCTAAACAGTTTTTAGGCTAGATCTGTATGGTTAGAGCTAGAGATTCAAAAGGAAGATACATAAAATAGACACCCCATCAACAAACTATAGGAGAAAGCAGTGGGGTGGCACACGATCT
Source organism: Cunninghamia lanceolata (assembly GCA_027924645.1). Lineage (NCBI taxonomy): Eukaryota > Viridiplantae > Streptophyta > Pinopsida > Cupressales > Cupressaceae > Cunninghamia > Cunninghamia lanceolata. Next base: position 12,306 of record BSBN01002206.1, read on the forward strand.
TGTTGAAGAAAGAAACCTAGAACCTACCTTGGAAGTTACACCTCAAATCAATAATCCCTTAGATCCTCCAAATCTTCCACTCATTGATTATATCTGAGAATTACAACAAAAGTTTTAGGTAGATCCTTTGATAGAACCTAATTTCCTAGAACCTCAGAGAGAAGAACCAGTACTAGACATGGATGATCATAATGATAATCATGAAGAGGAGGAAAATCAGGCTCCAAGAACCTTCTCATATCCCATTGTTTTGGGTCTTGAAGACAATGCTTCTATGAAAAATATTTCAACAGCACACTTGCCAAATTTCAGAGGTCTTTCTTCTGAGGATCCAGATCAGTTTTTGTTTGAATTCAAAGTGGTATGCCAAACTTATGATTATGGATCAAATAACCAAAAACTCAAATTGTTCCCTTCAACCCTAAAAGATTCTGCAATGAGATGGTTTATGGGTTTACCCCATAACTCTATTCATTCTTGGGATTAGATGGAAACATAGTTTTTAGGAAAATACCAAGATTACTATAGGGTTGGTAATGAAAATGAGGAATTGTTCAAAATTAAACAAGGAGAGGAAGAAACCTTAGAGGACTATGTGGACAGGTTTAATTTCGTCTTGAGAAGGTATGGCAACCTAGTAAATCACTCTTTAGTTAGAACCTTGTTTGTAAAAGGATTAGATAAAGAATCAAAACAGGCATTGGATCTAATGGGAAAAGGGAATATCAACAAAATGGATATACTTGCTATAGAAGAACTCTGCAAGAACTATTCTAGAACCCAAGATGGAGTGAGATCATCCAAAACCTTCAAAGGGAAGAATGAAATAGGACAGTTAATGGAAGAGATTGCAAATCTGAAAATAGATATTTTGGTCCAACTAAATACCACATTGGATGGGATTCAGGCAAAATCTAGAATAATTGAACCACTCTCCATCTATTGTCCTAGGTGTAGAAACAAGCATCTGTTGAGAGAATGCCCTTTAGACAAATCAGAGATTTGTCAGATCTGTGACAGAGAACATGCTACTAGTCAATGTAGTCAGCTTCCAACCCTAAAAAGGTTAAGTAAGAAGAATGCCGTCATAGAAGAAGAATTGAACTACGTGGGACAAAAACAAGATGGAAATTTTCCTTACAATCAGTATCCAAACTAGCCTTCTTACAGGGGTCCTTCTAATTGGGGAAATAATCAATGGAATCCAACTTGGCATGGGCCTCAGAATAATCCTCCTTGGGGACTGCAAGATTGGCCAAATCAACATTGGCAAAACCAAAATTGGCAAAATCAGCATTGGGGAAATCAACAGTGGCCACCACAGTTTGGATCACAAAACATGCAACCTCAATGGGGTCCTCAACAGGGATATAATCAACAATAATAGGGACAAGCTAGATGTTTCCAACCTCAACAACAAGCTATACTAACTAGACCCTCCAACACACAAGGTTAGTCACAAAATGAGCCAGTTAGCCAACCACCCTTACCAGCTCAACCTAGACCAAACCCACGAAATAAATAGGGAGCAGTTGTTTACATGATAGAGCAAGAAAACATGGTTGGTATTAATGCTATATATCCAAAGAATCTCCAGTTGCATTTTGGGAAAGCATTCCCAAGACCTTCTCCTCCAACTATAGTTGAAGTAACCAATGATGAGGAACCTAAAAATTCATTCACTCAACTTCCAGAGGAGATTACTACTAAAAAAGTGCTAAAAGAATCATCCTTGGATAACTCTGGAGTTGCTCCTAAAAGACTGACTCCCGAGAACATTCCTGGACACACTTCTGATAAAAGCTTTAGAGATGCTCCGGAGATGGAAAAACTAGCACCATACCCAGAATGACTCAAACAACATGTTCCCCAGAAAAAGATTTTACAAAAACAAGTCCAATCCAACCTAGAATCATAACTTTTACAAGAAATTAGGCAACTGAACATTGAAATTCCTCTCCTCCAAGCAATCAAAGATGTACCAGAACTGAATCAATTCATTAAACAACATTGTGTCAAAACACAGGGCAGGAAGAAAAACTTTGCTTCTACAATCCAGGTGGAAGGGAAAGTAATAGATCTATTGATGGGAGAAATGCTCCTCCCAAAATATGGAGACCTTGGAAATCCTGTCATAACTATTTTCATCTCAGGGGTAGAAATTTCAAATATTTTGGTTGACTTGGGAGCAGCAATTAATGTGATGATGGTTCATACAATAGACAAATTAGCCCTATCAGGTATCCAATCCACAACTACAATCCTTCAACTTGCTGACCAGTCAGTAGCTATTCCGAAAGGAGTAATTACTGATGTACCAGTTGTGATAGAATCATGGGAATTTCCAGTAGACTTCCTGCTATTAGAACCAAGAAACTAGAGAAATATTTATCCGCTAATTTTAGGAAGACCATGGTTGGCTATAGCAGCAGCATCTATTGATTGTTGAACTGGGGATATGGTCATCTCTAATGGGATAGATTTGAAGAAAATATCGTTGTATCCTCCAACTAAACCATCAATACATTATATAGGAAGAGTACGGGTGGATGAACCAGATAACAATGACAATAATGCCTCAGTATCTATGGTAACCATCAAGGAACATTTGGGAGAGTTAGAAGAAGAAATCTACTATGATACAACAGAAGAAATTACCCACATCCTAATCAATGAGGATGTGATGGAACTTGCCCAAGATTCTAGGAGAGAACTTCTTATTTCTACTCATTGTGCCCTAACAAATATCATTCCTTGTGGGGAGACCTTTTACAGAGACTTAGCCACATTCCATATGTTGCTTCCACATTCTTTTCCCCTCAATACCATGACTCCAGTGTATGGATTAACTACATCCATGGATCAAATCACAAAATAGGTCATGATTTTACTAGGGAAAACACTTAATGTTAATACTCAGTTAACAACAAATTAGGAAGAAAAACTTATCCAACTTCTGATTTCCCATTCAACAGCCTTTGTTTGGGAATACTAAGATATGAAGGGCATCCCTCCCAAGATTTGTACCCATCATATATACACTGAGGATATTAAACCTATCAGACAACCCCATAGAAGATTGAATCCTTCTTTAAAAGACATTGTTAAGACTAAAATAGAAAAATTATTGCAAGCAGGGTTTATATATCCAATTTCAGACAGTCAATGGGTCTCACCCCTAGTCATAGTGCCTAAAAAGAATGGGAAATGGAGGGTGTGTATTGACTATAGGGAGCTAAACAAAGCTACAAAAAAGGATTACTTTCCCTTACCATTTATTGACCAAGTACTGGACAACCTTTTTGGGAGAAAGTATTTCTCTTTTCTAGATGGATTCAATGGGTATAACCAAATTCAAGTAGCACTTAAAGACCAGGACAAAACCACTTTCACCTGCTCTTGGGGAAATTTTTCTTAGAAAGTTCTTCCATTTGGACTATGTAATGCCCCAGCTACATTTCAGAGGCTTGTTTTAGCCATTTTCGCTGAACTAGCTAATGAATGCATGGAGGTCTATATGGATGACTTTACTGTGTATGGGGATAATTTTGAAAAAGCTCTCACAAACCTTGAGAAAGTACTGAAATGCTATGAGAAAAATCAATTATCCCTTAGCCATGAAAAGTGCTTCATGATGGTAGAAGAAGGAATTGTATTGGGACACCACATTTCAGCAAATGGGATCAAAGTGGATCAAAACAAAATAGAAGTGATCACACAGTTGCCTTCACCCAAAATCCAGATAGATGTTAGAAGTTTTCTGGGTCATGCAGGCTACTATAGGAGATTCATAGAAAATTTTAGTAGAACAGCTGCCCCCCTGTTTACTCTGCTTAATAAAGACACATAATTTCTATGGACAGAAGACTGTCAATCAGCATTTGAAACCTTGAAAGAGAAGCTTACTGTCACACCAGTTTTGAGAGGACCTAATTGGACTTTACCATTTCACATACAAGCTGATGCTTCAAATGAGTCCATTGGGGCAGTTTTAGGACAAAAGGAGGAAGGAGAGAGTATGCATGTCATTTATTACATAAGCAAAAACCTTACCTCTGCAGAAAGAAATTACACCACAACTGAAAAAGAATTCTTGGTAGTCATCTATGCTATAAACAAATTCAGGCATTATATCACTGGTTATAAAATATTTGTACACACTAATCATGCAGTCATCAAGTACCTAATGAATAAGCTAGTAGTAGGTGTTAGGATCATTAGGTGGTTATTACTATTATAGGAATTTGATATTACCATAGTTGATAATCTAGGCAAGTTTAATTTGGTTGCTAATTTTCTGTCAAGATTGCATACAGAAGGATAAAACCAACCAGTGGAGGACATGTTCTCAGATGAACATCTTTTTGCTATTTCCTCTAATGTACCTTGGTTCCCTGACATAGCTAATCTTTTAGCTACAGGCTTGTATCTGTTGCAAGTATGAGGTTAACTAGTGTTGTCATTGATGTCAACATACTCATATTGCATTGATGAGAAGGATTGGATGAGCTGTGTGCTGAGGATATTGAAAAAATTAGCCTCAATCAGGAACAGTGAAGAATAGTGATGACATTAAGGTAAAAGGCCAAGATAAGATGAAAATCAGAGGATGCGGATTAAAGGGTTTGTAGATATGAGTCTTGAGATTATCTAGTTAAGATTTCAGAGGTTCGCATGAATATATGAAGAAGTTGTGATCGATCAAGTAGAACCGGTTCTGGGAGATGCTCCGGAGTGACAGTGTTACAAAAAGGTCCGGTGAGATCCGGAAGTGCATTGTTCTATTCTGCAGATTGGAAGGAGTGTTTGGGATGTCCTTGTGATGTGTCATCTTGATTTGTTCATGGTTTGGAGGTCCAAAAGCACCTTTTTAATATGACAGTGGCGATAGACTGTGTTCTTGAAGTTCTGGATGAAGAAGAAAAGAATTCTAGTAAGTAGAGGAAGTGCGGATGTACCTGGTCATTCAGACAAGCTTGTGAAGGTTCTTGGATCATGTTGAGGTTGTGTTATCAGTCCACATTAGTGTTAGAGCCCAGAATTGAAGATATTCTTTTAGATGAAGATGTTCTTGTTCAGGCTGGCCGACCAGATGAGTTATTCATCTTACGAATGTTCTTGTGGATGATTGCCGACTTAGATGATTGTTCCTAAGTTGATGTCTTGTATAAATAAAGGTTTGTGAATTCATTTTGAAGTGTGTCATGGAGCGGATGAGTGTGGTATAGCGAAAGAGCGAAAGGCAGAGCAGGTGTGTCTCAGGCTTAAATGGAACTAATCCAGACATGGTAAAGATGTCAATCTCCAGTTCAAATTTGTAATACTTGTTATCTTGTAGATAGTGTGTCTCTTGTAGGCAGTGTGCCTCCTTGTGAGCAGTGTGCTCAGGCAGTGAGCCCTAATTGGCATGTGCCATCTATTTTTCTTATTCTTCTAACAAAGAATAATCCTTGGGTTAATCACCTCATTATTTTTCCCTTGACCAGATTTTTCCACGTCAAAATCTTGGTGTCTAATGTGTTGATGTTTATCTACTTTGGTGTTAATGCTTTATGCTTTCGTGAATAGTTAATTGATATACTATTAAATAACAAAGAAGAATCAAGTGTTTGAAATAGCAGCAAGTTTTGTACAACTGATTCACCCCCCCTCTCAGTTGTGTGCCCTAGATCTAACAGTATCCATCCCATTTTACCTCAAAATAGAAAAAAAAATGCTTAGTTAAGGAAATCTTATCTTACAAATGGTTAAATAGATTGCTGTTTAAATGTGGTCCTGATTTCATTTTACGTAGGTGTTTGAAAACTAATGAAATTTTTGATGTATTGAGAGCATGTCATGATGAACCATCAGGTGGGCATTACTCTTCCCACAGAACTATCCACAAGATCCTAGGAGCTGGTTACTACTGGCCCTCTCTTCATAAGGATACTAAGAAGTATGTGCAGTAGTGTAACTAGTGACAAAAGATGGGACAACCAACCTTCACCTAGGAGATGTTGCTGAATCCTCAAGTAATGATGGAACCATTTGAAAAGTGGGGTCTATACTTTGTGGGACCAATTTCTCCACCATCATCAGGCAAGGAGTATATTCTAGTATGCACAGACTATGTGACTAAATGGGCTGAGGTTCAAGCATTGCAATTTGTACGAGAAGAAAAAGTTGTTTATTTCCTTTATAATAAGATTTTCTTGAGGTTTGGAGCCCCAAGATCCATAGTTTCAAAAAAGGGACCTCAGTTTACTTCACAGGTAATCAGAGCATTCATAGACTTATATCAAGTAAAGCACAAAAAATATTCACCTTACCATCGTCAAGCCAATGTGCAAATATTCTGACAAGGACAGTAGCAATGAACATAAAAGATTGGGCTAATAGATTACTTGAAGTAGTTTGGGCTTACAATACCACTTGGAAGTCCACAACAAAGTTCTCACCATATGAATTAGTTTATGGGAAAAAGCTTATTATGTCTATAGAATTTGAACTTCAGACACTTAAAACTGCATTGGATATTGGTCTACCATTGTCCATAGCCCAACAAAACAGAATTCTTCAGCTCAATGAGTTGGATGAAATCCGGACAGAAGCCATTTAGCAAACAAAACTGGTTTAGTATCAAAGGAAGCAATGGCATGACCAACACATCAAGAGGAGGAAATTTCAAAAAGGTGATTGGGTTCTTCTTTATGATTCTAAATTCAAGGAGTTCAAAGGGAAATTACAAACTCGTTGGATGGGTCCTTATCAAATAAAGGAAGTTTTTGAAAATGGAACAGTACTGTTGGAACCTATTGATAGAAGCACATTCTTAGTGAATGGACACCGAATCAGACTCTATAAAAGGCTATCCACTAAAGAGGAGTTCCTCAACAATTTGTGCTTTGATACATGGGACGCCTCCTCTATCACAGTTTTGGACTAAAAAAAAAGAAGGTTGAAAACCAACAAATGGCGGCCTTCTAAAAAAAAATAGAGGAAGATGGAAAACCAATAAATGTCTATCTTTCTTGACCAAGGGAATTGAAAACCAGCAAATGGCGGTTCCCTTCTTCATGCCAAATGAGAATAATCAAGCTACAGAGATAATCAGGTGTCGGGAGTCACTCAAACACACCTCCGACGCTTTGCAGATTAGGAGCACCTTCGGAGCTTTGCAAACTAGGAGCACCTCTAGTGCTCCACCAATAAAGAATTATTTACAACCATAATAAGTGGGAGGGGACCTGCCTCTCCAGGCAATAAAGTAGAGATGTCATTTGATGAGGTCATCCTGACTCATCCTCTACTTTATGGTAGGAGCAAACAAAAAATAAAGTGAACACGCATCTCGAGAGAAATCATTACTCTTGTTTGCACTGGTACTTACAAAGACTACGCTGATGTCACCTTGGATACATGTATTCTTGAACCACTCAGCGGGAATGATTACAGGTTGCGTGACAATGAAGGTGATTGACGTCATCTCAAGCCACAAAAAGCTGCTTAGGTGCCACATAGCATCCAGTCTCATCAACGCCGCATCATCTCAGCCAAGTACATCGCACCTCATCATTAAAAATGGTTTAGGTAATTCTATCTTAATTAAGCATTAATTAGCAACTATCTTGTCATTCTATTTTTAGGTGCCCTCATTATGACACGTCCTCCTGCCATTATTTTTCTTTCCAAATTCATGCATGCCGCCATATTTGTTGTACTGTCACCATGCCTACGGAGTGTCCCATCACTCTACTTCATTTATGACCACATAAGCACTCTCACTGATTTTTAGTTCTTTCTCCATAAGCCTAAGTTGTTAAGCAAATTGACATAATAACCCTCATTCAAAACTGTAACATACCCGGAAGAACAGAGTCAACTGAAATAGTTCTTCGGAGCCTATAGAGTGAGGAAGGATTGTAAGCACAAAGGATAGAAAACAATTTTAGACATGGGGGTTAAGAAGAAATCAGGATGATGCTATAGCAGACATTCTGAGGAATGCAGGATGGTTGGAATTTCTGGAAAAATTTGAGGGGTTTCAAGAAGATATTGTTGATGAGTTCCTATGAAACCTGAGGGACAATCAGACAGCTGTAAGGGGAGTCCAAATCAATCTCTCTGCAACCACTATCAGTCATATTTCTGGGTTGCCTAAACAAGGAGAGAGGTTCTATCATCTAAAAACCTTATATGCTAATTTGATTAGGAATTTCTCTGTTGAAGGTGAACCTACAATACAATTGCATTTAAATAAAAATGAGGTTAAAGGAATTCTTAGGTCCTCACTTCCAAACCCTTGGCAATCTGTAGCTACATGGCTGATGAAATATTTCACATGTGATGGTCAATTTTCCTTAGTTTTAGGACCAATAATGAAAATGTTGATTTTTTTGAGGCATGGGAATGGACACCCTGAATTCAACATAAACATTCCCAACTTTCTGTACTCTTCTATTAGGGCAACTGTAGAAAAATATCAGCAAAACAAGGGTCCTATGAAACATCATAGCCTCATTTTTCTAATAGTTAAACACCACTTTTTGTCTCAAGCTGATGGGGAAGAATTATGGCAAACATTTCTTGAACAAAGTACCCAGGACAGAGAGCCAGAGAGGGCACAGGCAAAGGGTGAGGGTTCCTCTACCCAACAAGAAGAAGAGACAGAACCTTCAACCCCCTCTACAGCTATTTAAAAAGAAAAGAAGTCCTCACTAGAGGCAACTTCATCTGCAACCCCTATTTCTGATAAAAGAAGAAAGGCAAAGAAATTAAAGAACTTGATCTTGAGCAAACTCCATACATGACTCACTCAGCCAAGAGGAAAATGACTCTAGTTGAGGAATCTTTCCCTAAGGAACTAACAAGGGAGAGGTCAGGGTAGAAAGCAAAGAATGCCCCAAAGAAACCTGACTCTAGAATACACTATTGGGCTAAAGAAGCATCCCATGACTCTGATGAGATCCCTCTGGTGAGAAAGAAAAGACTGAGAGAAGTTTCCCTAGACCCCTCTGTCCATTTGGGTTCAAGTCCAAGTTCAGAACAATCCCCTGCTCTGGAGACAGAACACAGGCAAACTTTAACTATTTCCTCAGATTATGAGGATGAGACACCTGCTCCGGAGGCACCTACCCCACCTATGCTATGAAGAAGCAAAAGAAAAAGGTAGCTTTCCCAAACTGAGAAAGATACTGCTCTCCTAGCTGAAGTGCTTCCGGGTTTCAGAACTTCTGAGGAGAAAGTTGGGCCTTCATTAGTGCCAACACAAACAGAGAAAACCCAAGAAGAACCTCAGGATAAGGAGGCTACAGGAAAAGATGAAATAGAGCAATTGGGTGTAGCTGACAGTGCAGGATAGATGGCTATGGAAGATCTTGGTGTGCAGCAAACAGAAGAAGAAACATGAACTTTCTCTCACCCCTCTAATCAAGAGGATATTGTAATTTCAAAGGAGCAACAACTGTTGGAAGAAATTGATAATCTAAAAAGATTACTTGAGGGGAAAAAATAGATTATCACTGACCTCAAGAAGGTCAGAGTGGAAATAGAGATGGAGCAAAAACAAGTAATTGAAAAACTGCAAACAAAGCTCCAGAGTAAAGATCAAATAATTCAAGAGAGGAAAGAAGAACTGGAAGCCCAGAAGACAGAAACAGCTAAAATCATGAAGGAAAAGGAGATGGAAGCAGTACAAAGTACCTCTGATCTTACCAAGGCTAGAGACAATGGTCTCATAGTAATTGCAACATTAATTGAGAAATTACAGAGTCAAAATAAACAATTGACGTGGGCCAACAACAAAATAGATGATCAAGAGAAGTATATTCAAGAGTTGGCTGGCCCGAGGGCAACTGATGAATAGGAGTTACAAACAAATCCATATGTGGGTCCAATCCCCATTGATATTCCTAAGGCCCTGTTTCATTGGGAAAAGAGATGTATAGAATATGAGGCTTCTAAGCCTATACTACAATTACAGAGGGCAGTTACTGCCATGACAAAAAGAGTGGAAACCTTGGAGGAAAGAGTCATTCAAATGGCCTCCATTTCTTCTAAGATTTTGTCTTGCAGACCTGCAAGTGCCAGTTATGCTATGTTTTATCTACCCGAGAACACAGAAACAACAGAAGGGTTCATGGAAGCCTATACAAGGAGTTCTGATGAAGACAAAAAAATTCTATGTGAATTATATCTGCATGGATTCTGTGTTGACAATATGACCTTCATCCTTAACTATTTTGTAGGGGACTGCCAGCTCAAAGCATTCATGTCCATGATGAAGAATCATCAAATTTGGAATGAGCAAATGGAGGCTCACCTCAAGAAGGATACAAAAACAAATCTTTTCATCAGGAAGGAGTGTCCAAACCCTCATGCTTTTGAGGTCCAATTCAAGGCATATGTCTATCACCCTAAGAGTTAGAACAAAATTTTGCCATTATACCTAAAAAATCTGCAAGAGTGTTCCATTGATTTTGGTCTTTTTATGAGAAACTCAGCTAATCCAGTGCTTGCAATAGCAAAGAAAAGGTGGAATATTCTAACCCAAGAGCAGAAAATGAGAGAGCTGGTAACCCCTACAAACTTAAGGTTATTTATGAGGAAGGCAAGGTTAATATCCAAAATGATGGATAAGCATAAACAAGAGTGGATAGGTGGGCGTTTCAGGCCCCCTCTCATAATTGAACCACTCCCTGTCTAGGCCAAGCAGATGGAAGATGAGAAATTGCAAGAGTGGTTGAAGCAAGTTGATCAGTACAGAGGAAATAGTAATACCAACCGCACCATTTGGTCTACCTATGCACAAGACTACAGCTTGACTGATAGGCTACTCCACCAGAATAAATCCAAATTGTGTGAAGCAGGAGGACTTGCTAAGCCGTAGGTATGGGGGGGATGATGAGTGCTAAGTAGCACCCATAAAATACATCTTCTTAACTCTCTTTTTCTCCTTTCCCATCCCATCTTTCTTGATGTCTGCACTCGAATAGGCTAGCAAGATTGTTCTAAATAATGATTAATTGAAGATAAATTACTTAAGATCATGATTTCTGATTAAAGGACTAATGTGCATGGAATTGATGGAAATATGCAAAAAAACTTCTTGTTTTGAATTAACAGGTGTAGATGTTGGAAATGGTGATTTTGTGCATCTCCAGAGGTAGTCCTAATGATCTTCAGACACCATACCAAAATACCATGACATCAGAAGTTTTGAAGTAAAGAGGAAAAGAATCTCTGGAGCTGGACTGAAGTCTGGAGCATCTCTGGAGCTGAGCAAGAAGGCCACAATTATATCTCTAGAGCTACAAACAATATATTGCTAGAGCTGCAGACAGGGACATACATTTCCAACGCCTCTTTAGAACAATGCAGATTTCCAACACAGCTGTCAGTCAGACAATTTTAGCAGTGATCGTAATACCCCTGATATTACTCAAATCATCCCCTGAGTGATTAAGGGCCATCTCTAGTTAACTGTTGAGAGTTTTTATCTCTTTTTAGTTTTTGCTTGAGTTACTGATGAAATTAATTTAATATCCATATTTTTAGGGCCTCGTTGCCCAAATGTATTAATACTCAAACTTAGATTCAGAGTGGACTTCTGTTCCACTCAATCTATTTTTATTGCATAGTTATTTTCCTTAATTAGACAACTAGTATAATAAAGAGATGGATGCCATCTCATAGAAGAACTAGTAGATAAGATAAGTAATGTGTCATCATTCATTTTATATATACTTGCAGAAGCAACAGAAAAGATGGTGATTTTTATTCAGGATTTTCTGTAATATCATTTAGATATCAATATTCCTTTGAATACAAGGCGAATGAAATTGGACTGAATTAAGTTGTGATCTTATTCTTTTGTGTTGATTCCTTACTGTAGCCTTCATCCCTAAGGGTAGGGAGCAAGGGCCCACTCTCACCACCAAGGCAGAAGGCTAGTACCACTGTTTTGTTGTTTCAGATTTTGCTTTATAGAATACTTGTTGAATTTGATAGATAGTTGCATGTTGCAGTCTATAGATTTGCTTTAAGTAATTTACCGTTTAATTTAGTTTCCAGCATTCTTTGAATTCATTTAGTAAGTAGATAGATCAATCTCTTTTAAATTAGTAAAAGTCATTAGAATTAGCTAGATAAAACTGGTAATTGTAGAATCCCTAATTGTAGATAGCCTAGGACACAACCCTAGATTATGATGAGGTACAACGACTCTTGTCAACATTCAGTAACATCGAGCATTGGAAGAAGCTAGTAAGTTCTTCATCAAGTGGGATCATGTTGCAAAATGTGCCTCAAATTACTGGCTTGATATTCCACTTTCCGCGTTATGCATTTATTCCTTCGTTGGCCTAACTATGCATTTTTGGTGGGAGCTTCTTAGCTTTCCCCTCGACAGCTCGGTGCAAAGTTTTGGCTGCATCGGCAAGACTTGGAGATATCGGTGGGAGTCTATAAGTAGTCCCTTCAACAGATGATACAAAGCTCATTGGTGTGACTTTGTGTGTCGGAGGGACTCTGAAATGAGTCTCTTCGATACTCTAATGCCATCATGGAAGTAGGGACCACATCGAGTTATGAAGCATATCAAAGTGAATTAGTGTTTCGGTGGGACTCTATTTTGGGTCTCTTTGATATTCTGATACTTGCTAATCTGTGGGTGCCTTCGTGGGACCTGACTGGTGCTAAGTAGAGAGCATGGATTGGATGATGTCGATGGAGTGATGACAAATGTATGACTCAATGACATGGCGGTGACATAGCAGTGGGGACCACATGGAGCAGTATGTTCTTCATCAGAGTGACATCCTTATATCAGTGGAAGATGATATTCTATCCCTTTGATGTGGTGAACAATGTGATTTCGGCGAGACTATGTTTCGAGTCTCCTCGATAGTTCGATGAAGTGTTTGGTGAAGCTTGGACTCTTGTCGAGGTGACACAAGGACTTCAAGGGGAGACTGTTTGGAGTCTCTTCAAAAGGGCAGTGAGGGTTATGCTTTGATTCGACAGTCTCGATGGGCAGTTGACTGTTACAATTTGTCTCTGACAGTTAGACTGTTTGAGAATCGTTTGCTATAGGAATTGAATCGATAATTTCTAGTATGGCATGGAATGCAGAACGAAGAGTTCTCAAGGGGTAATCGAATGTGAAGAGGTTAATATTGCAACTATGAAAAGCAATATAAGTGTTGTTCAGTGCAGTGTGTGAGAGGTTGATCAAAGAAATGTTGTGTCACCGAAGTTGATGCTGTGAACTAAACATCTAGAAGCACGAGTTTTTGAACTTTGTATGCAAACCATATTTTACTATAATACATAGTGGCTTTGCTTGGTGTGTGGGTTTTTCTCCCGTAAAGGGTTTTCCCACATAAATCTGGTGTTCATTCTATGTATGTCTCTTAATTGTCTATTCTGTCATTCTGTTTAATATGTATCTTTAATGAACTGTGATTGAAATTGAAAGTTTTTTCTGCACTTCTCTTCTGAAAATTGGCATTAGGAAGGCATTTCTGCACTTGCTTTCCTTACACAGATGTCCTTTGGGGTTGTATTGTATTTGACTCTGACCTCCCCCTCTTTGATTGCGATAACTACCTGGGGATGCATTCTGTGGCTTCAATCAAGTTGACTACTCTCCTTATGTAAAGAGTATTTGTGTGCTTCTAGCCTTCAAATTATATGGACACTCTTTTATTGAATGACCCATAACCTAGAAAATCTAACAAAATATTTTTCTTGGATAGTTACCTTTGATGTGACCTTCACTTTTGCATTCAGTACACCATAGTTCATTGGATTCTTTGTCAGTTTATTTCTCTGCCTTCAATTCTTTCACCATCTAGAGCATGTCCCTCTAGAACACTTGTACCATTCCTAATTCACTGTCATTGTTGTCATCCGAACTTCCATCTTCCTCTATTTTTCTTTTTCTAAGAGAGGACATTTTGTCTTCACTTTCTATGTCCATCGCCCGATTGTAGGCTTATGCATAGGAAGAGGGTGGTATTACCTTCATCTTTTTTCTTAATGACAAAATTAGACCTTCGATGGACCACCTTTTCTTGAGACCATCACAGATTCTTTTTCAAACTTTACAAGTAGTTCTTTAAGTCTATAATTATAAGCCCGTACACTTTCATGCTTACCTTGTCTTGTATTGTAAATTTCTAGTACTATTTCATTATCATCTTGAAGAAATTTAAACTCTTCCTTAAAGACTTTCTTTAATCTATCCCATGTGTTTCAAGAGGCTTGGTCAAATTTTGTATACCAGTTAATTGCTACACCTCGCAAGGTGGCTGGAAAAGATCGTAGCCAAATTAATTTACCATCTTGCCCGTTTGTTGTCTAGATTGTTTCACAAGTCTTATAATGCCTACGAGATCCTCTAATTTATTGCTTGTAAACTTGGACAACTTCTACTATTCTCCACTAGGACTTACGATGGTTTTGTTCTCATTCAAACCTAGCACTTGGAACCTGCTTGCTAGGGAGTTTTGATTTGGACATTCCTATGCTTCTCTCGCACTCTCAACCACATGAGAATCCTCCACTCTTCCCACAACTTCAACGTTTTGTGCCCTTGTTTCACCTTCAAAGTTTCTTTTATACACCCTTGGCGCGACTTCTTCTCCTTTGATTGACAACCCTTAGATGCCTTAAAGGTTTCTCTCGTACGCTTCTATGAAGGAATCTAACTCCAACTCCCAACTTCCCTCATTTAGAGAATGTTATCTTGACTTTTCAACTTGATCTAAAAGACCAATCTATGCTTTATCTAGTAGTGGAAGGTGCCTTGCTATCTCTTCCCACTCTGCCTTTGTGCAATTATTTGTAGTGGAAAGGTGTTGTCTCTCCCGACTACGACTCCTAATCACACTTCAACTCTGACTTCTACTTCAGTATGGACTTCAACTTCATACTTTGGCTTTAGTAATCTCTCTTAGTCTTCTTCTATGTTCTCTTTGTTCTACCAATCTTAAAGATCCTCTAATCTATTGACCCTAACAATGTTGTGATCTCTTCCCACCTTTATTGGGGTCTAAGGGCGTGAGTATCTTATATCATACCTGATTTATTTTAAGGCAACGGTGCCAATGTTTACCCTTCTATCTAATAAATGAATACTTGCAATAATGAACAGAATTAACAATGCATACTAGACAAAGGAGTAAAAGTATATCTTTATTCACACATGAAAGTATTATAGAAGTAGACCAGAGATAATCTGCCAAGGATAAGAGTTGATCAGACTAGATCATATTGATTTCCTTGATGATACAAAGACGATTTTAAGACCTGATGGTTGCCAAGAAGAACACAATCGTCAACCAACCAACTCCGACTAACTAACTCTTATAACTACCTGGAAGCTGACAAATAATTAATACATAGTCGGATAACCCAATGGAAACATAATAATAGTAATCGTACATTGACTACAATAGTCAACCACCACACATTAGGGTGTGTGGTGAAGGGAGCGATTGATTAAAACTTATAGTGGTGAAGTGTAATTAGAGTTCTAGGACATAGCGTGGAGAAAGGTGTGCTTAGTGGCACAAGGCTACAATAGATGCATTTGAAGTAGAGTGATCTAGGAAGGCATGTTACATGTCAAAGGATGTGGCACATTGGAGGAATTGATGATGAAGACCATCATTTGAACTTGCTAGAGGTAGGTTACAAGCTCAATTATGATTGGAGGAAGATAGGAGTTTTAATGGATAGGCAACCAATTTTGGAACCTATTAAATAGAATATATATACTCAAATGGGGACAAGCCAAGTTACATCCTATAATTGACACCTTGCATAGATTCAAAAATGATATCTTGAGAAACTAATCTTTTGACATGGAAATGTTTTGAGAATAGTATAAAACAATATTGAAATGAGAATTTTTTCAATTTAATATGGTTTGATAATCCAAAATAAAACCTCCAAATATAAATGACATTCATATAAAAATGACATTCATACAAAAGACAAATCTTTGTCTAAATATCTAAACATTGAAATTAAATACATTACATCTCGATGTAAAGGCAATGAACACTATAAATATGAAGATACCATCTCCTCTCTTTCCTCCTTTAAGTGACAAAAACTTTAAAACAAACTTAAGTGAATAAAAAAAAACCTCTCCCTCCTAAAGTCTTTAAAAATAAAGAAATTGAAACGCTTATATAAGTTATTAATAGGTGATTAATTTCCTAGAAAAGGATATGTTGGAAAGATCAGGCTTGCGTACACATGACTTGATTAATGGACCACCTCTCACTTTCCCAATCAAATGAATGGAAAACGATAAATGACTTGTTTCTCTTTCGAAAGGAATATGCTCTCCGCGTTTGTTTCTCTGTCCATGGTGTTCCTCTCTTTTCGCTCATCTAAGCATATGCTCCTAATCCAACATACTTGTGGCCGCTAGACACATGGAAAGGTCATGTTGTAGAGCTTCGTTTCCTTCACTAGGACTTTCAAAGGCATTCATTTGTAGCTATTTTACTTTCACAAATTGTCAAGATGGGGTAGGTAAGCTCCATAGATTTACATATTATTCTAAACAATTCTTTATTTATTGAATAAATGTTTTATCTTATTTTATATAAAGATTCGTATTTTATATATTCAAAAAAATGGAGAAAAAGTCGAAGTCTAAGTAAAGCTAAGCCTTAAACAATATATTTAAAAAAGATAAACAAGAAATAAGGTTACTAAGTAAAAAGAGCTAAGACATTAGAAGATAGAGGTGGATTATAGTCATCCAACTTTCTCCAAACATCAAGAAGGTCGTGGTCATCAGGAACGGGTTACCATCATGTAATCACACCCTCTTCGTTTTCTTCTCTAGTAGAAGGCTGAGTGTCATGGACAGGAGAAATGGCCAAACAAAAGTGAGGAATTTTTCCATTATCTAGTCATCTAGAGGCTCAGTCATGAGGCTCAAAAGAGGCTGAAGGCATTTTGACTATCAACCACGAGTAGATCTATCACTAGCTTTTCTTGAAGGGGGTTGGGAAGCTTGTGATTGAGAATCAAGTCCACTGTGGGCATTTTGACTATGGCCATGTTGACATGCATGAGGATGGGAGTGAGCCCTACCAAAGGTGGAGTTGGCTGAACTTTGGCAACCGTACATGGTGCATTACCCTAATGATATGGAAACATTTGTAGGTATGCAACTTCAACTGCAACCTTATTCACTTGCACCTAAGTCTACATGAGGACACTAGAACAAATCATAACCTTAGTGTAAAGACAGAAGTGCATATCAACAGAACAACCAAAGAATATAGAAGAGTTTTTATCTTTCCAAATGCTAGAAAGAGTTAACCTTGAAAGCATGTCAAATATGGGTAAACTTTGTAGGAATTATAGGTCAATCTCCTAAAAGAATCATATGCCATGAAAAAGGCGCAAGCCTAAAAGGGCTAAAGAAGTCATGAATCTGATTCCAAGCAACTTGAGATCTAGGACAAAAACAGAAAAGAAGCTTGAGAGTCCCCTGTTGTCCACAAAATGGACAATGAGGATTGACAACACCCAATTGAATTAACTTGATACCAACAAGGAGACATTGCTATAGAATACACCAAGAAAAGTGTGCAAGTTTTGGCTCAAGGATAGCTGACCAAATAGTCTGAAATCTGTGTTACCAAGTGCCTTAAGAAGACTAAAGAAGCCATATGTGATTTATCTTTGAAACCATGTGTAGGCATGGAGAAAGCCAACCATATCCCTTACATGGTTTGTAATTGCAAAATGGTGTACTTGGATACCATTTCCCATCTTTCCACCAAGGTTTGAGTATTCTCACACTAATTTTATAAATCATATGAGGAGGAACGAAATCAATAGTGGTTTGAAATGTCACAAAATCCTAATTATAAAGCATGTACTTCAATTTGGCTTATCAAGAGGTCAAGAGTCTTGATACTACTATGAAAGAATTTCAAAGCATGAACCCTAGGATTCTTAGCAAGGGGTCGAACTTGGCAAGAATAATAGGAGACCACCAAATAAATTGTTGATAAATAGATAGACCCTTGTAAAAATCATTGCCATCCCACATAAGCCATGGCTTGATGGCTTCCTAGGCTTTCCATATGCTTTTGATGACAAAAGTGCCTTGTATATAGATAGACTGTAATATACACCCTACTTTTTTTAAATATGATGTAGCAATCAGCTAACACTGAGATTAGGAATGTATAGTTTATCACAATTTGGACTACTTGAATGATGCCATTGATATGTATTTATCATCACAAGACTGAATAGAAAAAACAAAAGCTTTTGGCAAATACCTAGATGGTAAAATCAATTTAAAGCAACATTACTAACATACCCATTAACTGTTGTTACAAACAAGCCTGGTATACAATTTGTTGCAGCAAATTAGAGCCTACAGAATGGTCTAGAACACCTCCAATCAGTACATTCTCCTTTCAATGTTTATAATCAATTTAATAATAACCCTAGGGTGCCTCCAAATCAACAAAAATACTTCCCAAACCCTAGGCGTTTTGGTCCCATAAAGCTCACGCCTGGATGGTACTGCTATATGACATGCATTTTGGGTCAATTTAGATATTTTAAACCTTTCATAAAACTTTCCAAAATCTACTTGAATCTCTCTTCACTCCCATGCGCCAAGATGCTAGAAGTCAACTGCCCAAAAGAGATTAAAAGAATAGCAAAATATGCCCAAAACCTACTGCAATTGGTACAACCTACCTAGGAAGGGATACTACCAGAAATGGAGTCTAAAATTTGCCTTAGTCGCCAAGAAAACTTGCCATACACTGTGTAAATCCTCTACCAATCTCCCTTCAAAATATTATTCAAAGAATCTCAATATTTTGCCCTTCGAAACTCTTCGTGACAATATGCAAATCAAATAATGAATACCAACATAGACCCTGTGTGAGCCTATCAACAATCAACCCAGGAGGATCTTTCACCACCGAGGATGATATTCTCTATGAGGGTTTTCATCCTCACAAAGTTCTTGGATAAAAACCAGCAGCATAACATTCCTTCAATATCAACGCATCCTGCAAATGAGCTCCAAAAGTCCCTTATATCTTTTCACCCAAAATCCAACGCCTCCCTTTTTGAGATTATTTTATTAAATATATCTTTCTCTAACTTGAGCACCCATTTCCAAGAGTCTATGTCACCCTTTTATTTTAAATAAAACACTTAGCTTTTTAAAATGACCTTATAACTAAGTGTTTATTTAAAATAATACAGTTATCTTGTGAAATGTGTTGCTGGGGCCTCGAACAATAAAATTGAGTATGCCGAAATGATACATACACCAAGGGATGATGTCGGTGCTGAAATGGTGACTTTCCAAAAATAGACGTGAGCTCCAAGAACTGTGGAGTGCGAACTAGGTGTCTGAAAATGCTTCGAAAAGCCTCATCACAAACCTCTCTGCAAACTGAGCCTAATGCCAATAAAAAATAATCTGCATGAGTTGCTGACCAATCTCTAAGAACTGTGGAGTTCCCTAACAAAATCACATTAGCCTACAGGAACCCGAGATACAGGCTAATGATCACCAAGCTGTCAGTGCTTAGGAAGGGGACATTACAGTCCTCCCTCCCCAAAATTGCCTGTCCTCAAGCAATTGCAACTTTGGATCTACTCTAAAATTTGCTCACTCTCCCATGTAGCATCCTCAACTGGCAAGTTTTTCCACTTCACAAGATACTCTCTAATAGTCCTCCTCCATAGAGTGCACTCTCTAGAGTCAATAATAGCCTCAGGAATTAGAATAAGCTTCCCTTCCTCATCCAATGGTGGCAACTCAGAAGAGGGAACCACATTATGCCCAAGTGCCTTTTTAAGGCATGATACATGAAAAACATTATGCACTCTACTATTTGCCGATAACTCCAACACATAAGTCACTTCTCCAATCCACTTGGAGATCTTGAAAGGGCCCTAGAACAATGGCTTAAGCTTCTCTGACCCACTCTTCTTGAGAGTGGACTTCCTGTAGGGTTGTAGCCTCAAGTAAACCATGTCACCTACTTCAAATGTATGCTTAATACAATGTTGATCTTCATACAACTTCTACTGATTCTGTGCTTGTTGCAAGTTTTCTTTCAAGGATTTCATTATGTCCTAATTTTCCTGCAACAAATCCTTGGCCTTAGGCAATGTGTTATCTCCAAACAACAAGTCTATGAAGCTAGGAGCTTCATATCTGTACAATTCCATAAATGGTGACATCTTAATGGACATGTGGTAAGTAGAATTATAATAGTACTCACCAAGGTGCAACCATCTCACCCGTGCCTTATGCTGCCCTAAAATGTAATTTCTAAGGTACCCTTCCACCCACTTGTTCACAATCTCCATTTTCACATCTGTTTGTGGGTGATAACTGGTACTAGGAGTGAGCTCAGTCCCACTCAAATTAAAAAGTTCCTGCCAAAAGAGATTCGGGAACTTGTTGTCCCTGTCACTAACAATGCTCATGGGTATTCCTTGAAGTATAAATATCTCTCTAAACAAAATATCAACCACCTGCACTATTGTATATGTTGCTGAAATGACAAAGAAATGAGAAAATTTTGTCAATCTATCTACAACATAAATACAATCCTTACTCTACACCTTCGGTAGCCCTGTGATGAAATCCATAGAGATGCATTCCCATTTTTTCTTGGGAACACGTAGGGGTTGCAAAAAACCAACTAGATATGTATGCTCATTTTTGTTCTGCTGGCATGTGGGACACTCACGAACATACTTAAAGACCTCATTCTTTAGTCCTTTCCAAGTAAACCTCTCCCGAATCTGCCTGTATGTCTTAAAGAAACCCAAGTGACCATCCATAGGTGCATCATGGAAGGTCCTCAAAACCTTCACCTTAAGCTTTGAATTGGGTACTAAATAAATTATTTCTTTGTAAATAATCAACTCATTAATTATAGTACTTGTCATCCTATACAGTACCCTCAATGATGCTTATAGCCCAAGAATCCTTAGCACACTCTGTTGAAATCATCTCTCTCCAACTATAACCTCTACTAAAGAACATAAAATGAAGCCTCTTGGATAAAGCATCAACAATAATATTCTTCTTTCCTTTAACATAAATAATGTCAAAGTCATATGCCTGAAGCCTTCTTACCCATTTTCGTTGTCTGTCATTAAGATCCTTTTGATTCAAGAAGTACTTGAGACTATTGTGGTTGGTCTTAACAATGAACTTACCTCCCACCAGATAGGGTCTGAATTTGGCCAAGGCATGCATAATGGCTATGATAGGTGAAATTTGCATGCAAAGAATAAATGAAAGCAAATGAAAAACAATACAGTTTACCTCCCTTTGCATAACCAAATTTGCCTTCACTGATCAAACTTATTGAAGTGCACCCTACTCCAATCAATTTCACTTTGCTCTTTGATTATGTGGATTGCTCAGTTTGTCAACATAACTTTGTGATGAGGATGATAAGATTTAGAGTGATTTCTGCAGCGTAATGTTGTATCAAGATGAGAGAGGATTAGACGGTTTGGAGAATGTTTTATTTATAGATTCTCAGGGATGAAGATAAACAGTTGTGGATGATCTAAGAGATTAATGGCTAAGAATGGTTGGGAGGATGTGCACAAATGAGAGAGGGACAAGTGTCCTTACCTTCTCATGCATCAGGGGAGTTAACATATTTGATTAGTGAGTTGACTGAGTTGATTGCTTAGTGAACTCAATTGATTGACTAGTCAACTAAATTGATTGACTAGTTAACTAGATTGACTAACCTATTAACTAATTTGATTGGCTTAGTTAACTAATTTGATTGATTAGTTATCTAAATTGATTGAGAGTGAAATATGGATGAGAGGGAATAATAGGAAATTAAATTAATAAATTATTTAATTTCATGCACATGGATAAATAAATAAAATATTGAATTTTATTTATTTTGAAGAAATGGAATATTAGCTTTAATTAAATAAATGATTTAAATTTATTTAATTAGTGTGAGGAGGAAAATTTATTTAATTAAATAATCAGAATTATTTAATTAAATAATTGGAATTATTTAATTAATATGGAGGATAAAAGTGATTTAATGAACTTAATCAAATAATTAAGAATTATTTAATTAAAGTGAAGTATGGTAGATGAAAGCCTGATCTGGGAACAGGTCAATTTTAGGTGTCTACAATGGCCAACATCTCCTTGTCATATATAGAATAGCTACTCTCAACACCTCTTAGCTTCCTACTCTCAAAAGCAATCAGATGTTTTTTCTGCATCAAGACAACGCCTATCCCCTCTCCTAAAGCATCACACTCCAACTCAAACAGTTTGGAGAAATCAGGAATGGCTAAAACTAGGTAAGTAATCATTATCTGTTTGAAATGGTCAAAGCATCGTTGTGCTGCATTAGACCACACAAATGCCCCCTTCTTGGTCAAATCTATAAGTGGGGCAACCACTTGTGAAATTCCCTTAATGAATCTCCTATAGAACTCACATAGGCCAAAGAATCCCTTAAGTTGTGAGAGATTTGTTGGTGGAGGCCAATCTATTATCACTTTGATCTTATCAGGATCTACTCTAACACCCTTAGAGCTAATGATTTGGCCAAGGTAAAGAAGCTCTGTCATACCAAATTCACTCTTAGACTCATTGGCATACAATGATTCCCTCTCTAGGATGCTCAACACCTCATCAAGGTGTCTCATGTGCTCCTCCCATGTCTTGCTGAAAATTAAGATATCATCAAAGAATATAAGAACAAACTTTCCGAACTAATTATGAAATACATTGTTCATACAAGACTGGAAAGTGGCAGGAGCATTGGTTAAGCTAAAAGGCATAACCATGTACTTAAAGTGTCCAAAATGACACCTGAAAGTTGTCTTCTCCACATCCTGTTCTCAGACTCGAATCTAATGGTAGCCTTATCACAAATCAATTTTGAAGAAGTAACAAGCACCATGCAACTCATTGATAAGCTCATTAATCTATGGGGTGGGATACTCATTCTTAATTGTCTTCTTGTTTATTGCCCTCTAATCAATGCACATGTGCAATGTCCCATCCTTCTTCTTAACCAACACCACTGAAGAAGCAAAGGGACTCTTGGTCAACCTTATATGTCCCATATCAAGCAACTCCTTAATAGGTTTTTCAATCTTATCCTTATGCCTTTTCTAATGTCTGTATGGTGTGGTAATTACGGGTTTAGGCCCCTCCTCTAGCTGCTCAATGCCTCTCTTAGGAGGCCTCCCAGGAGGTATGCTATTGAACACTTTGTTGTGCTTAGACAACAAATCCTGGATGTCTGGATGGTAACTATTCTTCTGCTACTTAGTAATGGTAGGCATTATGATGCACTCTGCTGCCCACTCTACCTAATCATGTTGAATTAGTCTCTCCGTTCTCTTGAAAGAGACTACCTTGGGCCCACCACATGCCCCTGAGCACTATCTTCTTACCATCCACCTCAAATCTCATCTCCATATTACGCTAATTCATGTCAAACTCTCCAATAGATCACATCCAATGCATACCAAGTACCACATCTATATCCCCTATGCTCACCACATAGAAATCATCTTTCACCTCATAGTCACCCAAATGTATGCTCAAGTTAGGAATCTTACGTGTGCAAGTAAGTGTAATTCCATCTACAACCATTACCTTAAACCCATCAATTTTTTCTATTTTGATTCCTCTTCGAGCTACAACTCCCTCATCGATCAAATTGTGAGTAGCACATGTATCAACGAGAGTGACTATCCGTTGTCCACAAAGCACTCCCCGAACTCTGAAAGATACAACTTTTTGAAAGCTAGAAATTTGTGCAAGTGTACCCTCACATCCTTGTTCCTCCCCAGCCTCTTCAGATGAACTTTCCTCATCACATCCTTCTAAATCATATTACTGGTCTGATTTTTCAACAGTTGATTCATCAGTTGAAAAGTACTCAATCTGCTTAACAACACACTTATGTGTTGGGTCCCATGGCTCTCTACAAGTGAAGCATAATTTCTTCCTCCTGAGTTCATTGAGTTGGTCATCATTCAACCTAGTTGACTCCTTTTTGGGATGAGTTTTTGGAAATATCTCATGTCTTTGTCCCTTTTATGTTGGAATCCCTTTGACTGAAGTTTATTTCTAGAAGTGGAAGATTCCATATCTCTAGCCCTCTTGATGGCTTCTTGTAGAGTTGGTGGGTTAAGGGCCTTAACCCATCCTCTTAAGGGTTCAGACAACCAATCAATAAATAGCACAATTAATCTTCTCTCTGAAATATCAGTAGCCATCACTGATAGTTTCTAAAAATTAGCAATGTAGGTGTCCACAAAACTCCATTGTTTCAGTTGTGCTAGTTCCTTAAAGTGCAGTTTGGGATCTTTCTTTTTGAATCTATCAATCAACCTCTCTGTGAAATCAACATAAGAATCAATTTGATCATGGCCAAAGGTAATCAAGCCATGGTGCCACCATTCATGAGTACTTCCTTCCAAATGTAGAGTAGCATATGTAATGGCATTTTCTTCATGCATAGGATTAAGTTTGAAATAGGAGTCAAGTTTCTGCACCCAAGCCCTAGCTGAAGTCTTACCCAATCCATCAAAATATGAGATTGACAACTTCCCCACCTTCTGCAAATCATGGTTTTGTGGTCTCACACCTCCACCTCTACAAGGTCTATTCCTATCCCTGAGATCCAAGTAATCTGGAAATGACATTTCAGTGTAAAATTCCTCCCCTAATGCCAGCCAATCTGTCCAAACTGACCTATGAGCTTCTAGTTCAGTTTGTTCATTACTTTCTAGAGGGTTATTTCTTGGAGGAAATCTCAGCATAAGAGGTCTAGTGTTAGTTGACCCGATGACAATCCACTGATGAGAAACCTTGTTACTAGCAGAACTATCCCCGTTTGTGCCATTATTACCATTGTTTCCAACATTTCCATTGTTACAATTATTATTTTGCATCAACTGAGCTATTTTCTGTTGTGATTGGGCCATCTATTTTAACATATCACATTGTCCCCTAGAAAGATCACTCAACATGTTTTCAACACTAGACTTCGGTCTCCTTTCCCCTTCATTAAAAGGATCTTTGTTGCTCCTTTCTTCTCTATCCCCCATTGTTGATCTTCTTTGTGAATAAAAAATTTGTAAGGACTGATATCCCTAGGATTTTGTGGTCCTTGTTCACCACCACTCATAGAAGGTAAACTGCATGCAAAGTGAACTCAACACACACAGGATGGTAAGATGTTTTTGAGCTCTGATACCACTATAATATACACCCTAGTTTTTTTTTAAAATATAATGTAGCAATCAACTAACACTTAGATTAGGAATGCATAGTTTATCATAGTTTAGACTACTTGAATGATGCCATTAATATGTATTTATCATCACAAGACTGAATACAACAAATAGAAGCTATTGACAAATACCTAGATGGTAAAATTAGTTTAAAACAACATTACTAACATACCCATTAATTGTTGTTACAAATAGGCCTTTTATATAGTCTGCTGCAACAAACTGGAGCATACAGAAAGGTTTGGAATGCCTCCAATCAGCACATTCTCCTTTCAATGTTTATAAGCAATGTAATAGCAACCCTAGGGAACCTCCAAATCAACAAAGATACTTCCCAAACCCTAGGCGTTTTGGTCCCATAAAGCTCACGCTTGGATGGTACTGCTGTACGAACTACATTTTGGGTCACTTCAAATATTTTAAATCTTGCACAAAACCTTCCAGAATATACTTGAATATCTCTTCACTCCCATGTGACAAGGTGATAGAAGTCAACCACCCAAAAGAGATTTAAATAATAGCAAAATATGCCGAAAACCCACTACAACTGGTACGACTTGCTAGGAAGAGGTATGACTAGAAATGGAGTCTAAAATCTTCCTTAGTCAACCAAAAAACCTGCCATAAACTTTGTAAATCCTCTACCAATCTCCATTCAAAATATTATTGGAAGAATCTCAATATTTTGCCTTTCAAAACTCTTTGCGACAAAGATCTGCAAATCAAACAATGAATACCAACATAGATGGACTGTGTGAGCCTATCGACAGTCAACCTAGGAGGATCTTTCATCACCAAGAATGATATTCTCTATGAGGGTTTTTGTCCTCACAAAGTTCCTAGATAAAAACTAGTAGCATAACATTCCTTCAATATCAACACACTCTACAAATGAGCTCCAAAGTCCCTTATATATTTTCACGTAAAATCCAATGCCTCCCTTTTTGAGAAATAAACTTTATTTTATTAAATATATCTTTCTCTAACTTGAGCGCCCATTTCCAAGAGTCTAAGTAGTCACCCTTTTTATTTTAAATAAAACACTTAGCTTTTTAAAATAACCTTATAACTAAGTGTTTATTTAAAATAATACAGTTGTCTTGTGGAACACGTTGTCGAGGCCTTGAACAATGAAACTGAGTATGCCGAAATGATACATACGCCAAGGGACAATGTTGGTGCTGAAACGACAACTTTCTAGAAATAGACGTGGGCTCCAAGAAATGTGGAGAGCAAACCAAATGTCTGAAAACACTTCAAAAAGCATCACCACAAACCTTTGTACAAACTAAGCCCAATTCCAATAAAAAATAATCTGCATGAGCTACTGACCAATCTCCAAGAACTACGGAGTTCCCTAGCCAAACCATATTAGCCTACGAGAACCCAAGGTATAGGCTAACGATCACCAAGCTGTCAGTGCTTAGGAAGGGGACATTACATAGACTCCTTCATAATAGGGAGATTTTGAAAACCAAGTCCATTATAATCCTAAAAACCATTAAGCATGCTTGTAGAAATGGTCATTAAGCATGCCTCTAGAGCTTTGGTAACCCACTTGGCCCACAATGTTATACCTTGGGGTTGGACTACCATTAATGCAAGCTCACCAAATTCATGGAGGAGGCAACAAAACTCCCAAGCCACTTTATGGAATCCTTTGCCTTAGTCAAAGAAAACCCATTAAAAATTTCTTAAGAGATTTTCAAGCTTATAATATGGGGCTTTCAAAGGTACCAACAAGAGGAATAATAGATGAGTAGTATCTAGGATTTTAGAACATACCAATAATTTCCTTGATATGGAAAGAGACTTAGTAATCCAATAGATTAACTATTGCTCAACTTGAGAAATGGCAGATTGCCACAAAGAGAAGGGAGATACTTAAAAGACAAAAGGGATGCCTAAGAATCTAAATACTTATCCATGATGAAACCACTTCCACCCATAAAGAATTGAGCTTATTGGGCTTAGCTAAGAAATATTACTTGTAATATTGAGTTTTCTACCATTGAATACTTGACCCTGGAGCTTTAAAAAAAATATCTAGGCATTGGAGAGCCTAGTTGATGATATTTTCCTCCTCTAGGAGAGTGAGAAAGGAGTCATCAACAAAATGACCATTGATCATCTGATTAGAAGAATTGGGTAGAGTGATGAACCTTTAACCAAGTTTTGTGACACAACATTAGCCAGAAGATACCCAAAGCCTTCTGCAACAAACACATTCAAAGCAAGAGCCAAAGGGAATCCTTACTAGATAGAACAAAAGAGCCCAAAAGCATCAAACTAATGACTATTAATGGTTATGGAAGTAGAAGCATCAACAAAGAACATTTTAATAGAGCACACAAATTGAGGATAAAGCTTGGAGCATAGAAGGGATAAAATGCCACTCAATGTGGTCATAAGCTTTGGTAAAATTTATCTTGATGAAAGTGACTTTCTGTTGAGAATGCCTAGCCCATTCCATTCCTTCCCACATAGTAATGATGTTGTCAAAAATGTACTTGGATTTGATGAAGCCAATTTTCTCAGGGAAAACAATCAAAGGAAGAAGATAGCAGAACTTGAGAGTGAGAGCTTTAGCAATGATTTTATAGGAGATATTGAGTAGAGTGATTGGTCTCCAATAAAAAGATATGCTTCAGATCTCTAGAATTAAGTATAAACTTGATATTGCCTTTATTGATAATATTACTTAAATATTTGGAATGAAAAGCTTCAAGATAGACATTGTGAAGATCTTTACCAATCATATCCTAATAGGATTTGTAGAATTCATAGGGGAATCCATCACAACTTGAAGCATTGTCATTAGCCATAGAGAAAAAACCTCATGGATGTCCTCTTTAGTTAGAAGTTTCTTGTGGACACATCTTTGAGAGTGTGTAACCTAACAAAGGAACACATTCAAACATCACTATAGGGAAATGCCTCATTTAGGAGTCTCCTCCCGAGTTTTGAAAAATGTGCTCATAATGGTGCACAGAGGCTTGAGTGATAGCAAGAAGCTCTATTAAAAGATGTTGAACCTCCTTGATTCTTTTGATTGATTGAGAAGTGTAACAAGTGTGCAAGGATTGAAAAAATTCCATAGATAATTTATATCCAAATTTAAGCTAGTGAAGATGGGCTTTGATTTGAGCTCTTCTAATAGAATGGTTATAAACAATTTGCTTCTATTGATGGATTTTAACAACATGAAGTTGTAGAGCATAAGCAAAGGGTTGTCTTCAAGATTAGTGGTGGCATGAAAGAGCTCCAAGGTGGTGGCCTCATAGAAGTAGTGGTGGAAACATGCTAACTAGCACCCATAAAATGTTAAATTAGTTGGAGTTGTGTTTGAAAGCATTATTCAACTAGTCAAACCATCATGTTT
Source organism: Cunninghamia lanceolata (assembly GCA_027924645.1). Lineage (NCBI taxonomy): Eukaryota > Viridiplantae > Streptophyta > Pinopsida > Cupressales > Cupressaceae > Cunninghamia > Cunninghamia lanceolata. The sequence goes on from BSBN01002206.1 coordinate 41,014, forward strand.
GATGATAGGGACGTGGTTCCAAATTCTAGACACGTCAAATATGGTCAAGCATGGGCTGATGAGTTCTCAAGGACATGTTTAGGAAAAATTGAGTCTTTTTAGTATTAGATTTGGAAACTGCCATTCAATGTAAAATTCTAGATCAGAATGTGGTCTAAAAGGACAACACTCGACAAAGGCTTCACTGGTAGTGGGAAACAACTAGCAAAGGAAAAGAAAGATTGAGTTTAACAATATGGCCCTGTCAAGCTATTTGTAAACTATCATATATAGAACAATGATTGCTCCACAAACACCAAGTAGGTTGGTTATTGTTGTCACATGAAATTGCACCTTGCTTGAAGCTTGTTCAAGCATTCCAATGACACAATGGGACTGATCTCAAGGTGTGGGACCTTGCAAGTGAGATTAGACCTCCAGAGAAGGCTGGTTCCTCTTTCTGATCTTAAGGCTTAGAGAATTAAAGTAAATCTAATGCTACTCACAGGAAAAGGGAGAGAAAATATTAAAATTGAAAGGGGAGGTGATGCACCAGATTTATGAAATGTTTCAACTATGTTTGAATTAACACAACAATGACTTCAAGACTATAAAAGCTCACACAGACTCACACAAGCTACATGGAGGTTCGACATAGAACTAAAGCCAAGAAAGGGATCATTTTTTATAAAAGAAGGCCAATACACTGAGAGGGGGGGTGAATCAGTGTATTTTAAATTGCACCAACTTAATTCACAGAACAACAAATAGAAAAACACACATCAAATGCAACCACACAAGTAAACACCAAGTTTACATGGAAAACCCTAACATGGAAAAACCACCGTGAAATGGTTGCTTAAGACTACTGCTCAAATCCAACCTCACAATGAAGAATAACTTTTACAAGTGTTTTGTAAGCTCCAACTTATAGGTACATGAACACTTTCTTGAGCACCTACTCAATCTGCAATGGCACCAACCCTAATGAGGCACCAACCTCAAAATATAGAGGCACCAACCTCAAATTACAGAGGCACCAACTTCTGTAAACTTACAATATTTTATGTGTAAATAAATGATTCTATTCAATCTAAATTGCACTCACTCAAATTTGTATTGTATCCTCCTTTTAGCACTCCCTTCTCTCTTCCTCAACACATTACAACATACTAGTTATATGTATCAATTGTTCTTCCTCTGCCAGTGTGTAGTGATCATTCTTCTTACTTCAAGCAACCTTACAAACCTTTGATCAAGCACATATAAACATGTTTTTTTATTTTGATCTATGTAACAACCAAAAGTATTGTCATTTTTAATGAAGAAACTAATTTTTAGTTATAACCGCTTCGAATTCAGCTGAAAAATACGTGTCGTCAGAGTTGCGGGAGTCAGGCTTCCACCATGATGCCTTCCTCCAAGTGTCGTCAGGAGTGCAGGAGTTGACCTTCTGGCCTGACCTCTTCCTTTGTAAACTAGCGGGAGTCAGGCTTCATGCCTGTCATTGGAATGAGGTAGATGAAAACTTCGATGCCCGAGTCTGAACTGCTAAGCAAAAATTAGAGTTCGGACTTGCTAGCTTCCTCCTCGCTACTTTGAAGCCAATAGACAAAAACTCTGCCACAGAGTATATTGGCAGGTAGGAGTAGTCGGGCCTTCCAACCCAATCCTTCCAAATACTATTGAACTGGAGAAGGGATAAGCCCGCTACCCCAAATTCTGCCAACTAGAGAAGGGGTAAGTCTGTGACCCCAAACTCCACCAAACTTCAGATTTTTTCAATTAAGCCTCTTTCCTTTGGCAACATGAACCTTAACGCAATTTCTTGGAAATATCGATGGCATTATTATCTTAAATCTTCAAATCTTACATCAGATACACTAAGTATAGGATTTCACAAGAATACCTTGAGGATCTTCAACACAAACTTGTGACAGAGAAACTATGGAATCGAATGGAAGTGTTTGACATCAAAATGAAGTCTTTGAACCTTTGAACCATTGACATCAATGACAATGTCACCAACAATCTCCCCCTTTGTCATTGATGGCAACACCTAAAACTTCATGATCAGATCAACAACAAAACTGAAGTCTCAACAACTGAAGTTTCCTACAACCTACAACAAATATCTCTGCAACTTGTATCAACTATCTCTACAATCTCCCACAACAAATATCTCTGCAACATGTATCAAATATCTTTGCAACCTGTATGCAACAATCTCTGAAATTATGAACATGTTCTCCCCCTTTGACATCAATGATAGAGGGATATGTATAGATAAAGAAAAATGATAAAGAACATTGACTCCCTTGGAGAAAGAAAATCTGCCAGAGCAGCTAAGTGACCAGGGATGAAAAATATGTTTGGCATGCTCCCCCTAGACAAGTACTCCCTGTAATCAATGAACAATAGAAAAGGGAACAACACCTAACCACTATCTTGTTGTTATATGGAGCCTAATCAGACTCGGAGGTTAAATTTACCCCACTTTTATTGGCGCAGTTTCCCCCCAAATTATTTAATGGGGTCAAGGGGCAACGCCCCTTGTGGGGGTTTGAGGGCAGCACCCCCAAGACGGGGTCAAGGGGTAGTGCCCCTTGTGGGGTCCAAGGGCAACGCCCCCACGGGGGTTTGAGAGCAGCACCCCCAAGATGGGGTCAAGGGGTATTGCCCCTTGTGGGGTCTAAGGGCAACGCCCCCACGGGGGCTCGGGGGCAGTGCCCCTAAAACCTCAAACAAATTTTATTATTTAATAAAGGTGTCAGGAGTTATTTTTCTATTGGCCGACATTAAAAAAACCCTATTTTTGTAACCGACATAAGGTCTGATAAAAGTGGCTAAGGGTTAGGGTTTCTGTTGATGTATTGTAGCATTTTGCAATGGTATTGAGTTGCAAGGATTGCTCATTGTAATCAGTTTGATTTACTGGATAATAATATTGGACTCTCTGTTGGTGGATGTAGCCCAAGTTTGGGTGAAAAATGTTAAAACTTGTCTCTCGTTGTTATTATTTCTATGTATTTTCATTCTTCTGTTTAATCTTTATTTGCATTTAATTGATATCTTCTACATACAATCCCTAACATGTCTAAGGTGTTCAAATGCATCCTTTGGAAGAGGTTTGGTGAAAATATCAGCCAACTGATCTTTTGTGGGAACAAAATTCAATTGCACCTCTTGTTCAGTAACTTTATCTCTAAGAAAATAATACTTGATGGAGATATGTTTCATCCTTGAATGCATTATGGAATTTTTTTATATGTTAATAGCACTTGTGTTATCATAGTAAATAGTGATAGGCTGACCAATCTCAATCTTGATGTGTTGCAAGAAATGCTTCATCCACAAAACTTGAGTACATGTAGTAGCAACAATTTATTCTACTTCAGCAATAGATAAAGATACACGGTCTTACTTCTTACTCAATTAGGCAACTAATCTTCCTCCAAGAAAGAATGCATCACCATTGGTGCTTTTCCTATCATCCACACATCTAGCCCAATCAACATCCGTATATGCTGTCAAAGTGAAATCATTACCCATTGGATACCACAAACCATAATATTGCGTACTCTTCAAATATCTAAATATTCATTTCACTACCTTGACATGGGTCTATTTAGGAGAGGCTTGAAACCTTGAGACCATACATACAACTTGCATTATATCTGGTCTAGTAGTTGTAAGATACAACAAGCTTCCTATCATTGATCTATATACTGTTTGATCCACTAAAACTGATTCATCATCTCTACTGAGTTTACACCCAGTCACCATAGGTGTGCTAACTAGTTTACAGTCTTCCATTTTAAATTTCTTGAGAATTTCATTAACATACTTGGACTGAGAAATAATGATGCCATTTTCTAACTAATTTACTTGCAATCCTAGAAAGAATGTTAATTCTTCTAGCATTGACATTTCAAATTCATTTTGCATAACATCAACAAATTCTTTGCACATCTTATTACTATCTCCACCAAACATAATATCATCAATGTATACAATAACAACCAATATATGAATGCCTTCAGTTTTAAAGTATAGATTGCTAGACACTTTACCTTTTTGATATCCTTGTTGTTGTAGGTATTTTTCAAGCCTAGAGTACCAAGCCCTAGGTGCCTGTTTCAGTCCATATAAAGTCTTTTTTAATCTACACACATAATCTTTGTCTCCAGTTTTATTAAAACCTTCAGGTTGCTCAATGTACACTTCCTCTTCCAAATATCCATTCAGAAATGCCGACTTCACATCCATCTAATACGCCTTAAACCTTCGATGAACAACATATGCAAGAAATATCCTTATGGCTTCAAGTCTGGCTATAGGGGCAAATGTCTCATCACAATCGATGCCTTCTACCTCAATATAACCCTTACATACTAACCTCGCCTTATTTCTAGTGATTTTCCAATCTTCATTGAGTTTGTTTTGAAATACCCATTTAGTGCCTATAACATTTTTATTTTTAGGGCATGGAACTAGCTCCCAAGTTTCATTTTTCTCAATCTGAGTTAATTCATCCTTCATAGCTTCAATCTAGCTGACATCCTGACTTGCTTCTACATATGTTTTTGGTTCTATTGTAGACAAAAGTGCATAATTTATCTGTTCCTGTTGTGCTTGTTTTAGTTTTCTTCTTGTCATAACACCATCTGACTTATTTCTAATGATTTGATACTCTGAATGATTTCTCGTAACATACTTTAATGGAGCCTTAGGAGTAACATAGGGTTGCTCTTCTTCATCAGTATCAGACTTCTCCTACTATGCTGACATTGTAGGGAATTTTCTTTCTATTTGTGGTGACCTAGTAGGTGAGCTTCCTGATCTGATAGTACTGTTTGGTATGTGTGGTTCTTCCTTGGTAGTTTATGCTTCAATTTCATCATAATTTGAACCATTTGCTGACATGTCAACCATCTGTGATAACCCAAAAATGTCTTCATCCACCTTGACATGAACACTTTCAACTATTTGTTGTAGCCTCTTATTATAACATTTATAGGCTTTACTTGTGGTGGAATAGCCTAGAAAGATGCCTTCATTCACCATTGTGTCAAACTTATTCAATGAATCTTCTTCTCTTTTAATAAAGCATCTGTTGCCAAATATTCTAAAGTATTTTACAGAAGCAAGTCAGCCTTTTTAAAGTTCATAAGGTGTTTTATCACTCTTAACTTTGAGTTGTGCTCTGTTTATGGTGTATACAGCAGTATGAACTACTTCCTTCCAGTACGTGTTAGGTAACTTAGCTTCATTCAACATGGTTCTAGCCATATCCTAAATTGTCCTATTCTTCCTTTCTACAACACCATTCTGTTGAGGTGTTCTAGAGGCAGAAAAATGTCTTTTTATTCCATTTCTTTCACAAAATTCATTAAATTCATTTGAGGTAAACTCTCCACCTCTGTCAGATCTTAAACACTTGATCCTAAACCCAGATTCATTTTCAACCATCACTTTAAACACTTTAAATCATTCAAAAGCTTGAGACTTATCTTTGAGAAATGTTACCCATGTAAATCTTGAGTAATCATCAATAAGGAGCATAAAATACCTTTCACCATTGATACTCCTAGTTCTGGTTGGTCCACATAGGTCTGTATGAATTAGTTCCAATACTTTTGAGGTTGCATACTCCTTTGTTTTGAAGTTGATATTTGTTTGTTTCCCTTCTATGCATTCTTTACAAAAGGTAATCATTGGTTTGCTTATGCTAGGCATGTGTCACAGTGCATCATTCTTATTGATCTTTACTAAATGATCAAAATTAATATGACCTAACCATTTATACCACAACCAACTCTCATTGGTTTGTCCTAGTAGACACTTTCCATATTTGACTTATTTTAGATGATACAAGTTGCTGCTTGTCATGTTTCCTTCAGCAACTAACTTACCTGTATTTGCTTTCCTTATCTCACAGCCACCGAAATGAAATAATAAATTATACCCTTTATCACATATTTGACCAACACACAATAGATTATGATGTAGCCCTTCTACATACAATACGTCTTGAGCATTTGTTTTTCCATAAAGATATAATGTACCTTTTCCAACTATTTTGGCAATAGTATTGTCACCAAACTTCACAGAGCCACTGTTCCAAACCTCCAAACTTGTGAATTTACTTTTATATCCAGTCATGTGGCTAGAACAACCACTATCAATTACCCAAGGATTCCCTATCCTTTGACATGAAAAGTTGCTTGAACAATCATGGAGTTTTCACTTTTCTTCTTAGTCAACTTTTCTCTCCAATGTTTTTTCAAATTTAATCTTTGTTCCTCAGAAAGTTTCATTGGATCCTTTGTACTTCTCCCTAAATGAGTAGATGTGTGTGTATTTCAGTTTTACTTTTAGGCAATGAAATGTACAGGTCTGTCCCACTTGTGAATACTGAAATTTTTGTATCCCTGTCTAGATGACTGCATGAAAGTACTTCTACAAGACATCGCTGTGTGCCCAAAGTTATTATAGTTATAGCAAATGAAATTCATATCCATTAAGGGAGAAAAAGAGTTATTGCTAACAAAATCATGTCTAAACATTCTTTTAGACCTACTTCTGCAATCAATCACTTTGTGCCCATATTGATTACAAAAAAGGCAATAACCATTAAAATATAGAAAAACCTAGTTTGTCTTGTAGACACTTAAATTTGTCCTTGTCTTGCAACACCTTGTCAACACATTACTAGAGAGTTATTGCTAACAAAATCATGTCTAAACATTCTTTTAGACCTACTTCTGCAATCAATCACTTTGTGCCCATATTGATTACAAAAAGGCAATAACCATTAAAAGCATAGAAAAACCCGGTTTGTCTTGTAGACACTTAAATTTATCCTTGTCTTACAACACCTTGTCAACACATTACTAGAGACATCTTGTAGCATTTTGTCCTAATACCACTCCTAATCCCATCCTAATCACCTAGACAATTAATTAAATAAATCTTATTTATTTAATTAAATTCCCATTCACATGTCCCAACTAATTCAAATAAAATATTTGAATTTATCCTCACCTCTCACCACATTCCAACACTTGTCCACCTCTCAATTGAGTCATGTGTGGTAGTACAACTTTCATTTAATATCATTCACATGTCCAACTAATAGGTCAACCCTGTTCCCCTCCGCACACTTGTCACATGACTACAACTCCTCATGGAGTGGGAAACCCTATTCGATCCTAGCCATCCACATTATTGACACCAACTTTCAATCTCAACCATCAATTCAAATCAGCCTTTTTCTATAAATCAACCCTCTCACAAGCTATTTACATGATGTTGAGTTTTCAAGTACTGTTATGCTGCTGGAATGACCAACCAACATTCCTCCCACAATCATCCTTCGAAATCTTGCATGCCTATGCGAGGTTAAGAAGAGCAATGGAGATAAATCAAATCTAGCTTGGAGATTGGTTTGCTTTTACTTTCTTGTTTTGATTTTCATGCTAGTTTGTACTCTGTTGTGCTAGTTAGGGTTTGATATCTTGTTGTTTTAGTTTCAAACCTGATTTTTGCCCTAAAGACAAATGGTGAAATCGATGTGAATCCATGCAAATCTAACATTTTTTGTTGATTTCTAAAAATAAGCTTTTGTAGGTGACCTCTAGAGCTCAAACAAACCTTGTCATTGAGTCCGAGGGCCTCACAGGAGAAAAACGACATAAAATTTACCTTGTTTCACTTCCAATTTTTTTTGCATTTTTTTGAAATTTTTTTAGGGCCACAGGTCCATACAATACAGATCCGTACCGTACAAATCCACATACCCCATCCATATTGATCCTGGTTTATGTGTTATTTCACAGGTCTTGTTTGTGTTCAAGCTCATAGTTGACTATCAAAATAGGGGTGTTCTTTCTCTGCCAAACTCTATGTTGAGACCCTCGATCACCACTAGTATCACCCCTGTTGGTGGCAACCCCCAGCTCTGCCACCACCATATTACCCATGTCGTCACCCATTGAGATCCCTGTAGATACCTAAACCCTAAGCTACCCCCACGTTCAACCTTTGTCACCTTCATTTCAAGGCATTGCTGCCACTGCTGGTGGCGACCAGCTCCCAACCATCGCTCCTAAAAAAACCTAGTGCCACTATTGCTTCAACCTACCACCACCTGCTTAATCATAGTTGCCACCATTCAGAACACTGTCGTAGCTCTCAAATTCCAACCATCACCTACATTTCTCCCATCCCAGACTCCCGTCATTTCGCCACCCAAAACCCTTGATCTCCACCACCTCTTTCCGTACTCCCTTCTGCCATTCTTCCACCTGACCACCGCTTCTCCTTCGCTCCTTATCCAAAGTTGACCCCTCCTCGTGGCCTACTCAGTATTCGTCGACTTCCTCTGCAACATTGACCTCCTTCGCAACCGTAGTCGGTGTCCGTTGTAACTACCTCACCCTTTGTAACTTTGATTGGAGCCCTTAGCCCTATCTCTGGCCTATGGTCACATAGGTGACCAGGCCACTGCTCCCCTTTTTTTCACTTTTTTTTTAATTTTTTCCCAGCCCTCGGTCATATGGGAGACCGAGGGTGCTGCTGAGTCTCTAACTACCAAATACAGACCATAACTGCTAGAGAATCATAACAGTTCATGGGACCACGATTTCCTCTAACCGCTAGTGGCTAACAACCTGCCAGGGCCTACCTTGTTCTTCTACATGCCCTAATAGGGCACTTTTTTTTCTGTTCATCATAACTTGGGCATATGATATCAAAAATTCGCAAACAAGGACTCGTTGGAAAGCTGGCTCAACGAAGTATGTAGTGATGGAGTTTTTATCAGGTGACTATGTTGTTTATCAAGCTTTTTTCTCAATCAAAGTCAAACTTAATTTCAAACTCCAAATGGTCATAACTATTATAAAATTGATCATTTTTTCATAATTTTTTTAAAAAAGTGCTTAGAATTTCATCTACTTTATGTTCATGCAATCTATTTTTCTATATTTGCTCATATTAATCAGATTTCATCAGATTCTTATTTTTTCACATAACGCTTCCGTTTGCAAGTTTACTTGTTTCTTCTTGGGATTTGTGGCTTGTAGGTGATCACATGGAGTTGTAGCAGCATTGGGGTCAGTCACAACAGTAAATTGGAAAGTAAAAACTTCAGGTGCATTCATTCTAATCTTTCATTTCTCATCATCATTGTTTGTCTCACATTTTGATTTAGCACTTAAAATAAACATCTTGTTTGCATCACACATTTGGATTTGGGCATAAAAAGAACACCTTATCTTCATTCACACATCAAAATCAAGTCTAAAATGAACTAGTGTCTTCCATTCACATTTTGACTTGGGGATAAAAATAACAAGTGTCTTCATTGCTTGGTGAACTTGAGTGTGAATGAATGGTGTGTATTCTCTTCTCATGCACTTCGTGCGATCTTGAGAATCAAAAGCACCTCTCATCCATTCATTTGTTCTTTGCTTGGAGACACACCACTCCAAGGGATGACCTCAACTCTAGTGTTCTGGCAGAGTATAAATAGTGAGGTGTGAATCAAAAGACACCCTCTTTGGAAGTCAAAATCTTATCACTCTTGGCTAAGCCCCAAAGAACTTTATACCTTTGGGAAGTGAAGGTGAAGGGTCGGTTACCCCTTTCTCCTAGCTGTTTGGCATTATTTTGGTTTCTTTTCACAAAATTGGGCCCCCCGTACCTTGAGTATATTGGGGGCATCCTTAGTCAACTTGTGCAACCTAGCTTAAGACCTATTTGGCCACACCTACTTGACTAGTCATAGGTTTGTTGATGTGTCTTCTTCAAGTGCTTGCTTAATCATCACATTCTTCAATTTCAAGGTCAAACTTGCTAATGTGTCTTGCGTGTGATTCATGTGTGTACATGTGAAATCATTTGTTTACAAATTGCCAAATCAAGCTATAAACACAAACACATAAACAAGTCATTCTAAACATTCTTCTCAACACATTCATTCCAAGTCATCATAATTCATAGCCTAATCATCATTTCACATTTCCATTCAAATTCATCTTAATCAGTCCACATCATCATCATCCTAGTCCTAGTCAACACTAGTCAAAATGGTCCTAATCCTAAGCAAGCCCAATCCTAATCACAAGCCCAAGCTTATACTTAGAGGAGGCCACCCCTCTAGTTCAAACAATGATACAAAACCTAAGCCTAAGGTCATAATTCAAGGAGGCCCTTCTTCCAATCCCAATAATGAGATATATCCTAGACCTAAAATCATACTTCAAGGGGACCCTCCTCCTGCTTCCAATGATGACAAGAACTATGTGGCATACCTTGAGGAACAAGCCGACATGCAAAGACTTAAACACATGTGTGAGAACATGCCAACATTCAAAAACAAGGTCCTAGCACCCCAACTTCAAGCCATCTTTCAACAATTTCAATGAATCCAATCACCTCAAATACAACACCTCCTAGCACAAGCCCAACAATTCATAGCCACTTGTCAAATTCAACCACCACAACATCAACAACATCCACTTCAATCCTATGTGTCATCACCCTCCACTTCATACCAACCTAATACATCCACCTATCATGTCAATACCACACCAACCTATCAATTCATTACACAACAAGCACATGTGAGCATAAATCAGCCCTTGAAACAAGATCAAGTGCCTTCAAGTTCTAATGCTACCTTTGACAAGGGAAACACCAATCTAGTTCATGCACCCTATAAGAATATTATACCGCCATCCAATCAAAGGCCTATCCTAAAGCCACCATGTCCTAGTCCTAATCCATTAGTCCCTCCACCTTCCAATCCATCAAACCCTTCATTACCCTTACCATCACCTAATCCTCCATCAACCCCACGCCCTAAATTCAAACATTTCAAAAGTAAACCTATGGAGTTACCAAATCCACCCATCCATTACATCATTCATCTACCAATACACCTACAAAGGATGTGATCCAAGGTCTACTAGAAAGGAGTCAACCATGTCATCAAAATCCTGTCCTTGAGCCTACCAAGGAACCTTCCAACACCATGTCCATTCCTACAACCCCTTCATATGGTCCACAGCCCCTTGAGCCCATCCAAGAGTCTCCCCCATGAGCCCAAGTCAACCTCCATCATACCCTCATGTTGTTGACCATCAAGAGCATGTCAAGTCCATCTATGAGTCTTCCACATCTACATCCCTTCAAGAAAGTCAAGAGGTATGTCAAGAGCCTAACCCTAAGCATGGGGAAATATCAAGCCCCCATTCTAATCAAGATCAAATCACTTTCATTCAACTCATCCATAACATGTATCTTTTCCATGATCAAGACATTATTCATGATGCAGAACCTATCCATGAGAATCTTGATCCTATTCATACCCCCACAACCACTCATGAGCAAGACACCCAAGACCTACATACTTCATATAATGAAAGTCTTGTTGACCTACTTGAGCATTTACCCCATTTCATGGCCTTCCTTCAAAGCAAAGAAACTTCTCCTCCACCTATCCATGATGCACAAACTTCCACTTGTCATGATGAGACACTTGCCTCCCAAGCAAGCATATAAGATCAAACCAATAACTTGGATCTAAATGAACATAATCAAGATCCTAATGATCCTTCATCATCATCCACTATCGATCCCACTTCAAGTCCACCATCATATCCTATTGGTCTTACAACCCTCATCCATGAATGTTCTTCCTTAGGGGAACAACAACCATTGTCCACCACCTCACCTTCTTTATCCAATAATGAGCTCAAGTCTAGTTCCCAAAACATACATAGCCCATTGTTTATCGCATACTCCAAAACATGAACTATCATGGTAAAGGCTTAGTCCTTCATGAACAAGGTATTTTGGAGCCCATCCATGTCAACATTCCTCCACGCTCATATGGCCTTGGATATACACCCCAAGGACAACAATCCCAAGATGTTGGTACTTCCTCCATTCCTCTTAAGTCCACCACTTTCCATCACAAATCCTATCATGTACCCAAAACATATGTTGCCATTCCACCTCCATTATCCTACAAATCCCAAAAGCATGTGACCATACACCTTCCACCATCCAATCTACCTCCACTTCTTCAAACTCCTATTATCCCTCCATCCTCTTTACCTCCATTTCTTCCAATGCCAAATCCGTCCATTTACACATTTCCTCACAATCCTAATCATGACCAACAAATGCACACATTGTCTAGACAAGAAGCTTCCACCATGTCCATGGGGTTCAAAAACAAACATTTGGATGCCTCCTTTCATAAAGCCAAAAATCTGAAGGGTCATAATGCCTTAGGGTACAAATGAAAAGGTTCAAAGCAAAGTACATCTAAAAAGCTATCCAAGCCCATACTTCCAAAAGAAAAGGCAAAAACTAAAATGGTTTGGGTCCCTAAGAAAAAAACAATCAAGTCCAATGAGGCATCCACATCTCAAAAATCCACATCCTCTTCCACCCAAAAATACCATTCCATTCAAAAATCTTGAAGTCCTTCATCCCACAAGCAAAACAAAAATCACAAAAATACTAAGTCTATGTGGGTACCTAAAGCACTACATCATCCATCTCCTAAGCAAACACGTCCATTGCTTCCTACACCTCCTTCCAACCATAAGCTTCAATGTTTATCATGGTGTGTGCAATCGTTGGTCATGGTTCCCTTCCATTCCACAACAATTCCACACACCTCCATCTCCCCACCCTTCATCATTATCCTACATATTTCACCCATCACCTTCCTATGGTCCATGCTTTTGGATAAACCTTTCATCCATCCTTTTGCAAAAGTCCTCCATAATCCACATCATAATCCACTATTGTTTCCTCCGTAATCCACTATCTACCTAATCCATCTCACTCTCATGCAATCCCCTACCAACATCTATGAGCATCATGCCATTTGACATGGTCCATATGCGACATCCATTTCTAATGGGACTATCACCTTTCATGGAACTAGACACTTGATTCCCTCTCAACCATATTCACTTATCCCATTAAAAAAATCACAAAAGTAAAAAAAAAAAAAGTAAAGAGAAATCCCTTCGTCCAATGGTGAAAACCACCCTTGGTGACACCTTGGATAAGTACCATGATGAAAACCTGGCAAACATGCATCATGTGTAGGTTGATCTTCTATGTCACCTACACTTGGGGGCACATTGTCTCATCCAAACTATCACATCCTATCATACCATTTCCATAACATTTCCTATCTTACCATCTTTATCCATTACACCTACATACATATACCTATCCTATTGAATCCATCCATCTTCCCATCTTCCTTTTGATCTTGATAAAGATTGGGAGCAAAATGTTGACAAATGTTTTGGATATCTCTTGATATACCTCATCCTTTCCAAACCAATACTATCATTATCCTATCATCATAAGCCTTGTCATAAAACCTAAGCATTCCACCTAGAATGGGGCATGTTATTCCTATGTGACATAGTCTTTGGAGATCACATCCTTGTTCTATTACGAGCTTTCCATTCCTATCCATTATCGCTCATCCCTTTTATCCATCCATCCTACCTTAATCCTTACAACTAGACTTGGTTTTCCCTTGTCATTGGTATCTAGAATAAAGGCTATTCAAATTGACATCCATTGACATTTCAAAACATGTCAAAAATCCCAAAAAATCAAATATTCTCAAAAATCCAAAAAAATCGAAACATTTACAAAAACACAAAAAAATCAAAACATTTCCAAAATACAAAAAAATCACATATTCAACAAAAGTCCAAGCAATAAAGTCAATCCAATCATCAATTCAATTCTTTCAATCCAATCATCAAGTCAAACCAATTCTTCCAATCAATCTCATCAATTCTTCAATCAATCAAATCAATCAGTTCCTCAAACTCAATCCAATCCTTAATTCATCATTCCAATCATCAAATCAAATCAAATCAAATCATTCCAAGCAATGATCCAAATGCAAGTCAATCCTCAATCCATACCAATCAAGTTAATCAATCAAGTCAAATTATCCAATTGCATCAATGGTCTTGATCTTAGCCTTGTTTTAAACCAAATCAATCAATCGAACAATCAATTAATCAAATCCTGGTGTTGATTCGCATGACCAACAACACTATGTCAATCAATCAATCAATTGTCTTATACAGGATGTTGCATTGTCGAAACCAGACCAGGTGTCTTATACGACATGTTTCATTTCCTGAAAACAGACACTATCATCAATCATCAATCAATTAATCAATCACTCAATCATTGGTTTACAACTTGACAAAGGCAATACCTTGTTTGTTTTTGAATAATTTGTGCATGCTTGATTGTTTGCTTGTGTGTTATCATTTTATCTTGCATTTGAATCAAATCCTAATCATTTCCAGCTAATATTCATATCTTGTAGCTAGACAAGGTTGTATTATGCTGGTGCACAAGACACATCGTCACCCTAGTCCTTATACCTTGGTGCATAACATCTAGTGCTACATCAAACTCCATGGTTGCTCACCTTCATTGTAGCATAACGTATCATTCAATTCTTCTATCCATTCCCTTATCTTTCTTGACCAATCCCTTTCTTTTCGAGATCCTACCCGTGTTTGTCCAACCCACCTATCCTCTCGAGGGGACATCATCATCCTATCCTTACATCATTATCCTTTTCCTCTATCCATACCTTAGCTTCTTTGAAATGATGTTACTTGACATAAATATCATCATGATTAACATCATCTCAAAGAGGCGCAAAATGTAGACACTTAAATTTGTTCTTGTCTTTCAACACCTTGTCAACACATTAGTAGAGACATCTTGTAGCATTTTGTCCTAATCCCATCTTAATCACCTAGACAATTAATTAAATAAATCTTATTTATTTAATTAAATTCCCATTCACATGTCCCAACTAATTCAAATAAAATATTTAAATTTATCCTCACCTCTCACCACATTCTAGCACTTGTCCACCTCTCAATTGAGTCATGTGTGGTAGTACAAGTTTCATTTAATATCATTCACATGTACAACTAATAGGTCAGCCCTATTCCCCTCCACACACTTGTCACATGACTACAAATCCTCATGGAGTGGGAAACCCTATTCAATCCTAGACGTCCATATCGTTGAAACCTACTTTCAATCTCAACCATCAATTCAAATCAGCCTTTTCTATAAATCAACCCTCTCACAAGCCATTTGTATGATGCTGAGTTTTCATGTACTGTTATGCTGCTGGAATGAGCAACCAACATTCCTCCCACAATCATCCTTCTAAATCTTGCATGCCTATGTGAGGTTGAGAAAAGCAATGGAGATAAATCAAATCTATCTTGGAGATCAGTTTGCTTTTGCTTTCTTGTTTTGATTTTCATGCTAGTTTGTACTCTATTGTGCTAGTTAGGGTTTGATATCTTGTTGTTTTAGTTTCAAACCTAATTTTTGCCCTAACGACATGTCTTACTGACTAGTTTTTGAATCTTTTGTTTGGACTATGAACTCTAATGAATCCATCTTCTTTTGTTCTCAGATCTTTAGTGTTCTTGGAAGCAAGACGTGATTCTCGATCTTCAGTCTTCTTGGGAGCAATACTTGATTCTCCTTTATTTTCTGTTGCTTTGTCTAACATAGTTGCAGAATTGACAATTTTTTGTCCAACACTTTCTTTTGAATCAACAAACTTAGAGTTCTTGTCTTCAACCATTCCCAAACCAAATCTCTTGAAGGCAGATCTTTGACTATTAATCACCTGGCCACACATTTCAAAACTTTTTCTAAATTGAAGACTCTTATTCAACTGAGCATTAACATTTTCCAATTCTTTTCTTAAGGACACAACTTCACTTTCAATTTTTTGACATGCCCCTATTTTGTTTCTCAATTCCAAATTTTTGACCTCTTCTATCCTCTTACGTTCTTTTAACTGCAACTTCAAATCTACTATAAGTTTTTCATCTTCATTAATCCTTGACTTGTATTCTAGATTTTGTTTTCTTTTCATTTTTCAAGTCATTTAAGGCATAAATTAACTCACCTTCTAAGTTAACTTCACACTTTTCTTCCTCATTAGACTCTTCACTATTTTCAACAAGACTTTCTTTAATTTCAATAATCATGAATACAGTTTCATTATTTTCACTTGCAGAGGAGCAATCATCCGAAGAACTATTTTCTTTATCTACAAACAAACTCTTTTTCTTCTTATTGAAGTTTCTCTTCTTATAATTGGAGTATTTATGTGCCTTAGAACTATCTTATTTTTCAATTTCTCCTAATGGACATATAGAAGTGAAGTGCCCTACCTTTCCACAATTGAAGCATTTGAAAGGAAGTTTACCTTTATATTTTTTGGAGCCTTTTTTCAGTTTTCGAACAAAATTTGCTTCTTCTTCACTTGAACTGATACTGGACTCGGATTCTTCTTTAACCTTCTTGATTTTAGAAGCTTTGAAAGTTGCTTCTTTCTTTGCTGAACTAGTACTCTCATTCCTCATTTCTTATGCTGTAATTGATCCAAACAACTCATCCACGGAGAATGTATCCACATCTTGTGCTTCCTCTATTGCTGAAACTTTAGAGTCATATCTGTATGGTAATGATCTCAGAACCTTTTTAACCAACACTTTGTCATCTACATCTTCCCCAAGACCTCTAATTGCATTGACTACTTCATCTACTTTAAGCATATAGTCTACAATGTTTTCATCATCTTTCATTTTTAGGGATTCAAATTTACTTCTATGTTCTTATAATTTTGCTTGCTTCACTTTAACATCACCCTCATATATGTCATGCAACTTCTTTCATATGTCTTGTTGGGAATCCTATTTTTCATGCCTCAAAATTACAAAATCTTGTCAAATTCCTCAAATTTTCCTAAGTGGTCGCTATGCATGTCATTGAACCCCTGATTTTGGAAAGTCTAAAACCCTAAAAATTTGGCTAAGTCTAAAATTTGGTGGATCCTCCAAATTCTAGAATCTGCATTTTAACTCCTAGGGATCCAAAACCTATCTCCAACATCTTGATAGTATATTTTAAAATATTTTAAAGTATAAGAATACTTAAAATATATTTTAAAATATACTTCCCTGAGGAGATTTCAGGCATTGAGGCAATTTCGGGCCCTGGGTGATTTCGGAACCTCGAGACCAAAGCAGATTTTGGACCTTTTTCCATAAGGTCCAAAAGTCCTAAGTTCTCCTACGGATTCAGTCCCCGTTTTCTCTTGACCCCCACAACATAGTGATAAGGTTCGAGCGGGACTTTGGGGCCCGATGGGACTTTTGGTCCTAATGCAAAATCTTCTTGGACCCCCTAAATTTTCAAGGTGAATTTGGAGGTGCAAGATTTTGAGGAAAGGGCTAAGTTTTTCATGGGGTATCAGGTCAAACTTTCAACTTTGACTTTCAACACTTTTGGTCATTTCAAGATTTTCAGGATGGAAGTGGATTTTTGGACTTTTTCCAAAAGTCGAAAAGTTCTAAGCCCTCCCACTGACCTGACACCCGCAGAAGGCCCAAGAAAGCCCAAAAACATGCAGAAACATGCCACCAACTTTCTAGATCGCCATCAATAGAAAGGGGGTGGTTGAAAATGGTGTTATTAATGCAGTTGGTGGATTTGTAGGGTTTTCCTTCCCATTCCAAAATCAGATTCGGGTTACAAGTGATATAAAAGGGAGATTGAAACTCATTTCAAGGGTTGGTTGTTCACCTCACTTCTAGGCAGATACAGGTGTAGAAAAGGAATATTTTTGAGGTTAAGGGGTCATAGTTCCAATTCTTTAGACAAGTGACATAATAGATGAAAGGTTAGATATTGTTACAAATTCTAGTATATTGTATGTCTCCATTACTAAGGGTGCATTTTCAAAGAAACACCTAAGAAAGTGCTAGGGTTTCTTCTTTCCCTAATTCAGGGTATGATTGTAACTTCAAAATTGATAAATGTGACAACATTCTAAGGCATTACGACGCTGGTGATGGTCTCTTTTGAATTACATATGGATTTGTATGGTGAAGTTATGGATTATTAAGTAGGTATGTATGCCAGATATTACATGATAGATGCATTTTATGTTGTTAGGTCAACTTCTTTTGTTTCTATTCTGCCATTTTCCTTCGATAAATTGGACTCTGTTGCCTGTTCGATAGGCACCGATCTTGGAGGTGGTAACCAAACACACACACATTAAAATGAATACATCTTAATAGTTAAACACAAAAAACATCTTGCCCTTATGCAAGAGTTTTCATTCATCAGCTCAAAAGAGGCTTTAGTGCAGTATGCCAGTTTTGTTTCACTAACAGTTTTGGATTCATAACTATAGTTTGGGTACTGCTGCTTTGTTTTATTGAACATATTATATATTGTTAATCCCTATTTAGGGATGCCTCTAGGAACACCCTCCTTGATTTAATCTGATTCAAAAACGAAGAGGAGATTACCCACTCCTGTCCATTGGCCCTTAATCATCTTTATCCTGTTGATGAACCCCTTCTCTATCTTCTTGATGACAACCCTGGTCTTATATGTTGAAGAATGCTCAGGGATTTGGATAAGCTATTTTGGGACCCAACATGTCTTTTGTAGATTTACAATGCATGAATTTCACAAATTCTATATTAGTTAGCCCACACAATATAGTATTATTTGCTTTTGCATTGTTTTCACATGCCTTCTTTTCATCTGCAGTGGGAGTAGTTTTTGGTGGTGTGTAGCCATCTATAATAGATTGACATACATCAAATCCAAGAGAGGTCAAGTAAGTCTCCATTCTGATACTCTAGAAAGAAAAATTTGATCCATCAAATAATGACGCTCTATTTGTAGAAGAACCCTCATGTCCTGCCTTAGTGTTCTTGTGATCAGATCTTCCTTAAGTGGTTAAAGTTTTTTCAAGGAACTTGGCTCTGATACCAATTGATAAAAGAATGTTAATACATTGAGAGGGGGTTGAATCAGTGTATTTTAAACTGCACCAACTTAAATCATAGAACAACAAATAGAAAAACACACATCAAATGCAACCACACAAGTAAACACCAGGTTTACGTGGAAAACCCTAACAGGGAAAAACCACAGTGAAATGGTTGCTTGAGACTACTGCTCAAATCTAACCTCACAATGAAGAACAACTTTTACAAGTGTTTTGTAAGCTCCAACTTACACATACACGAACACCTTCTTGAGCACCTACTCAGTCTGCAAGGGTACCAACCCTAATGAGGCACCAACCTCAAATTACAAAGGCACCAACTTATGTAAACTTACAATATTTTATGTGCAAATAAATAATTCTATTCAATTTGAATTGCACTCACTCAAATTTGTATTATATCCTCCTCTTAGCACTCCCTTCTCTCTTCCTCAACACATTACAACATACCAGTTATTTGTATGTGCAATTGTTCTTCCTCTACCTATGTGTAGTGATCATTCTTCTCACTTCAAGCAACCTTATAAACCTTTGATCAAGCACATCTATACATGTTTTTCTATTTTGATCTATGTAACAACCAGAAAGATCGACGTTCTCAATGAAGAAATTGATTCTCAGTTATAACTGCTTCAAATTTATCTTAAAAATACGTGTCGTTAGAGTTGCAGGAGTTAGGCTTCCTCCATGACACCTTCCTCCAAGTGTTGTCAGAGGTGTGGGAGTCAACCTTCTGGCCTGACCTCTTCCTTTCTAAACTGGTGGGATTTGGAGGTGCAAGAGTTGAGCTTCATGCCTATCATTAGAATGAGGTAGATGAAAACTCTAATGCTTGAGTTCAAACTGCTAAGCGGAAATTAGAGTTTAGACTTGCTAGCTTCCTCCTTCACTACTTTGGAAGCTGATAGACAAAAACTCTACCGTAGTGTATATTAGTGGGTAGGAGTGGTCAGGCCTTCCAACCCGATCCTTCCAAATGATGTTGAATTGGAGAAGGCATACGCTCGCTAACCCAAACTCCACCAACTAGAGAAGGGGTAAGTTCGTGACCCTGAACTCTGCCAAACTTAAGATTTTTTCAATTAAGCCTCTTTCCTTTGGCAACATGAACATTAACACAATTTCTTGGAAATATCAATGGCATTATTATCCTAAACCTTCCAAGCTTACATCAGATACACTAAGTATAGGATTTCACAAGAATACCATGAGGATCTTCAACACAAACTTGTGAAAGAAATTGTGAAATCAAATGGAAGTGTTTGACATCAAAATGAAGTCTTTGAACCTTTGAACCATTGACATCAATGACAATATCACCAACAATTTTACCCACAATACCAGTATCTAATTCTCAAATAAACATAGAATAAAACTTTGGAGAGAGGCAAAATAACAATCTATATTAGTCATGAAGGCTAGAAAGCCATTACAAAACATGACAATTTTTAGCAAGAGGAATAGATACATAATAACTGATTACACTCATTAGTGAACCAAACTAGAAGACATCAAAGCCCTAGCTACAATCAAATTCTACCGGTTCTTGAAATTATGTTACAAGATCTGTGACAACAAATTGTCCAGCATAACAACCCAGAACAATAGCTAACAACCTTTTTTACATCCTTGATTCATGTATATATAGCATTTTCATCCATCTACAACATTAGGCATTGAAAACTAGTCAACTGACATTGCCCAAGTGCCCAAACTACATTGAACTCTGGCTCAAAAGCCCTGCCAGAACCTGCAAATTTGGAATGATGGCCATGCTTCTGACAAGCCTGCAAATCTGTAGAAGATCACTTGCACGCATGGGTACCTAACACATTGAAGAAGGAAGGTCTAAAATTCTTCTTTGGTACTTGCAAATCCATTATGCAGCTTCTTTGTACTAATGCATTGAAGAATTCCACTCTTGCAACTGCCTGTAATTGACTTGGCCTACGAAATGTAATGCTGAGTACCTTCATCCTGAGATAATGGCATGATTTTAGAGATGATTTGCAATCTTTTAGAACACTTTAAAGTGTTGTACTTTAAATTCTACCATGGCGTCATTGAATTCTCTATCATCTCAAACAATGAAACATTTGGTAACACAATCCATTTCCCTGTTGCCTCCGCCAGCAAAATTGCCCCATGTAGAACTCCTTTACCATTTGACTTCCCTTAGTCGGCAAAAATTCCTTTTCAGAACCATTTCCATCTTCTGCTTCTTGGGCCTTTATGTTGCTTATCAGATTTTTTTTTTCAAACTTGGCTTGTGTTCTGCCTTTTCTTCTTTGCCTTGTCAGCAAAATCTCACATTCACACTCTTCTTGCCTTTGTTTTTACCTTACCAGCGAAAACCTCCTTTTGAGAACTATCTCCTTTTGGCTCCTTTACACCTTATCAGTGAATTCTAACTTTTTTAGAAATGAATTATGCCTTCATCTTTCACCTTATCGGCGAATTGGCCCTTTTCCGAACCTTAACTTGGTCACCGATGACTTTGTCTCTTCGCCCAGGCCCTTCTATCAGCAAATTCTAATTTTCCCAAACCAATGCCTTTGGTTACTATCGCCTTATCAGTGAATCTACAATCTCATAAACTTAGCCACTTTTAGCCTTAGTCGGTGAATTTGCCTTTTTTTTTAAAACCATCTCCCCTTCTTTGCTTCTCAGCTCATATCGCCTAATCAGCAAATCCTCAAAATTCTGAACTACTTAGTAAGTTCCAAATCTCATCGATTTGCCGATGACCTTTGATTTTTCTTGTGCCTTAGCTTTTCCTTGGACTTGAAGAAGAGATCCCCACCACCTTGCCTTAGTCAAATTTTGGCCTCCATTTTACTTGGTGAATTCATAGATCGGCGAACCAAGAGGTTCGCAAACCTAAGAATTTGCCGACAAAGCATTCCTTCATTTTCTTTTCCTTAGACATTTCCCCTTGCCTTCTATGCCTCATCAGTCAAAAAACTGACGAACCGGAAAACTTCCGAACCTACAAATTTTGGGGATTTTTTTTGGTTTTTTGTTAAGGGAAACTTCTTCCATTTCAGGTGTCTCAGATCAGATATTTTTGATGGAAGAAGGGATTTTTGGGTTATTTTGGCCTAGGCAAAAATAAGACAACAATTATGACAGTAGACAAGGTCAGGATAAAAATACCCCAGTTTATTATGCATGTAGTACCAAGCTTGTCTTTATCCATCTATCCAACACATAGGCAATGTGCCACACTTATTAGACATCATTTCCACCATATTAAAATCTCTACATATGATCCAAGTGGATACAAGAATTGAATCAATTATCCATCTCCAAAAAGAAGACCTTTCAATAACATCATTAGGAACATAAACATTAAAAACTACAAAGGAATGATTATCAATATTGAAAAGAAATAATTCTTGATTAGTCATGTCACATAACACCAGTCTTACATGGGGAAAACCATTTCAAGAGAAAAAATCTGCACTTCAAAACCTACTCAATGTATTATCAAAACAATAACAGGATTACAACACACTTGTAGAGCAAGCTTTTATAGGAGTTTCACCAACATATAAACTTGGAGTAATTTTAGTAGTGTTCCAACAACAACTATGAATTCTCAATACAATACAACTCCTCAACTACCCAATTTATAGATAAATGAACAACTTGGAAACTATAAATGGTTTTAAAACCATGTGCTAAAAACCTGAGTGGTATGGCACCCAATTCGGACCCCAAATTCTAATGCCACTATTGAGATTCCAACAACTAGCTAAAAATAGTAAACAATTATTCCACCTTACAATTGTCATAACTGACCAAATTTATCCATCCAACATGGGCACCCAAGTTTTTCATTATTCTTGTCTAAAAATAGGAACTTCATGAAAAATAATAATGTCTATCATAATTGGTTAAGATTCCAAAGTAACTCCCTCTATTCTTGGCTCTTATACATCATAAGAATCTATCATAGCATCAAACAAAAGTAAGGCATCCAAAATTTTCTAAAGATAGGCAATTTAATAACTTCTTACAACATCATATAAAGCAGCAATACTTGGCAAAATATGCCACCTCAAGATCCCATGCCCCATTTCAAGTTGAGACTAATTTAAATATAATAAAATAGTGGGAAAATAATATTGAATTAAAAACAAATGCTACAAATTTGCAAAGGGTTGAGACATCTTAATTCCTAACATTTACCACTTGTCGAATAACTTTCAAGAGCCAAAAGGAAAAATACCATCATGAAATCTAACTACTAGGGGCTGAAAGGCCCATAGACTCCTAACACCATCTAAATTTCTTTGTGCTCATGGGGTTGGTTAAAGCATCCACAACATTCATTAAAGTTTAAACTTTCTCTAATTTCACCCTTCTATCTTCTACCATATCTCTAACAAAATAATACTGCACATCTATGTGCTTGGTCCTTACATGAAATGTTAGGTTCTTGGCTAATCAAATTACACTCTGACTATCACAATAAAGAGTTACTGCACCTTGATTTAGCCCAACATCTAAACATAATCTCTTCAACCAAATGGATTATTTACAAGCATGAGTATCTACCATATACTCAACCTCAGTAGTGTACAAAGAAACCATAGCGTATTGCTTACTCATCCAACTAATTGCACCATCAAATAAAGTAAACACATAAGCACTAGTGGATCTTCAACTATTGACATCTCTAGCCTAATCTAAGTCCACATAACCACGAATATAAAGGGATACCTATATCCTTTCAAACTACTATGATAGCAAACGGAATACTTTGAGGTACCCTAGAAATATTTGAAGACTCTCTAAACTGCATCCTAATGAACCTATCCAAGATTAGCCATAAACCTACTCAGAACTCCCACTACTTGGGCAATGTCTGATCTTGTACAGATCGTAGCATACATCAAACTTCCAACTGCACTCTAGTAAGACACTCTTCTTATGTCTTCTATCTTAGAAGGATATTTATAAGATAATTTCATTTCCAAAGTTATAAGAATACACAATGGTCTAGAATCCTAAATGTTAAACCTCTACAAAATTAAACTCACATACTCTGGACAAGATATAGATTTATGTTTTATCTATCTCTTCTTATTTCCATCCCAAGAATGTGTTTTACTGCACCTAAATCCTTTATTTCAAATCTTGCAGCAAGCTAAGATTCTAGTTTATAAATCAATTCTTTTCCTTTTCCAATAAACAACACATCATCAACATATAATGCAATAATTAGGAAATAATCACCATTAGATTTAAAATAAATATAGCGATCTAATTTAAAATGCTCAAATCCCAAACTCAATATAAATGTATCAAACCTCTAGTACCACATCCTAGGACTTTTCTTGAGGCCATACAAAGATTTCTTTAATTTACAAACCAAATTTTCTTTACCTTTCACCATGAATTACTCTGGCCATGTCATGTAAATCTCTTATTCCAAATCACCATGAAGGAAATCATTTTTCACATCTATTTGTTCAACTTCTAAACCATAAGCTATAACAATAGAAATCAAGAATTTAATGGATGACATTTTTGCAACATGAGATAATATCTCACCATAATTCACTTGCTCAACTTAGGAGTAACCTTTTGTAACCAACCATGCCTTATACTTCTCAACATTTCCATCTGAATTGACCTTCTTCTTGAATACCCATTTACAACCAATTGGTTTGTGTCCTTCAGGAAAAGGTACCAAGTCCCATGTATCATTCTTCTCCAAAGCTCCCATCTCTTCATTCATGGCCATTTTCTAGGACTCTGCATCATGCATACCCAACACCTCTTTCATAGATCTAGGTTCATTAATGTTAGCATTCAAAGAAACCATACATCTCCAATCACTAGAAGAATACCTTTTTGGTGGTTGTCTATGCCTGGTTGACCTTCAAACAAGTTGAGTAAGAGGTTCTTCATCCTCTTCTAAAGATTCAAAATTCTTAGGTGTGGGAGGAAGTTTAACCACATCTATCTCTAGTCCAACTTAGTATGCTTTTCCCTTGGCACATGAGCATATGCCATACAACCAAAAACATGAAGATGCATCAATGAAGCCTTCTTGCCTGACCATTCCTTGATAGGTATTTTATCAATAAGATTTAATGTAGGAAACTTGTTAATTAGGTGGTAAACAGTGGATATAGCATCAGCCCAAAAGCTTTGTTCCAAGCCATCTCAATTAAGAATACTCCTAACGTTCTCCATTAGTGTCTTGTTCATCCTCTCTACAACTCCATTTTGTTGTGGATAATTTAGAGTTGTCTTTTGCTTCTAAATGCCATAATCTTTGTAGAATCTATTAAAATCTATAGAAAAATATTTGACACCATTATCAATTCTCAAACATTTAATTTTCTTTCCAATCTGAGTTTCTACCATAGCTTTGAACTCTTTAAAATAACCAAAAAATTATAATTTTCTTTTAATAAAATAAACCCATGTCCTTCTATAATCATCAATAAATGTAACTTAGTAAATAGATTTTACAAACGAAGGTACATTAACAAGACCAAACACATCTGAGTGAATAAGATCTAAAACTCCATAATACTTACGAGAACTCAAATAAAACTAAATGTGGTTTTCTTTTCCATTTATGCAATGTTCACATAAATAAAATTCAAGATTAGAATCAAATAAAACTTAAGCAAGGTTCTTATTCTTTAAGGTCCTTAGATCACTCTCTCCTAAGTGGCATAATCTCTAGTGCCATAACATTGTCTTTTCAATTGGTAACTTGGTCTCTATAGAAAGAGCACCCTTAGGCACCTAAAAGTACACCCATTTGTTGAATAAGATACCACTCCTTTATCCAACAAACTAGATGAATATTTAGTCATAACATAAGTACTATTACACTTAATAGTACATGCATCAAGATGAAACAAAGTGCCTAATCTCACACCTCTTGCAATCACCATAGCACCTCTAACAATCTTTCATATTGCATTAGAAAAGACAACTTGCACACCCGCATTAATCAATTTACTTACAAACAATAGGTTTCATGTTAACCCTAGGATATACAACACACCACTAATTCCTATTATTTTCCCATCAAGAAATTTAATTTATACTCTACCATGAACAATGATATTTTAATGAGAGTCATCACCCAAGTACACCTTACCTCCATCAAATTCCTCATTCTATGAAAACCAATCTCTATTAGAGGTCATATGAAAGGGTGTACTTGAGTCAATTAACCATGCATTGTCACTTGCACACATTACCAAAGCTACAATGAAGGCACCACCATCTTCCTTTTTAGATTCAAAATTGCAGTCAATTTTCTTTTTCTTTTTCTTTTTCTCATATTTGCATTCTTTCTAAAAGTGACCAGGTTTACCACAATTCCAATATATCACTTTGTACTTTCCATGAGACTTTGATCTATCCTTGGACTTGGATCTTGACTTCTCACATTGTTTCTCATTCTTTTTGCCTCATTATTTTGATCTACCATAAACACTCAAGACCACTTTGGCATTGATGGAAACCTTCCTTCTCATATCTTCAAAAAGTAAAGAACCAACATCTTCAACCTTCAATGTAACAAAAGTACTCCCAATGGCCATCACGAAACTATCCCATGAATCAAGCAAAGAACACAACAAAGTTTGACATCTTTCTTCCTTGTCCATCTTCACACCCACTGAATTTAACTAAGCCAATAATGTATTAAATGCATTTAGGTGGTCTACAATTTGTCCACCTTCCTCCATTCTTAAGGAATATAATTTCTTTTGTCAAAACAACTTGTTAACTAAGGATTTAGCTTGGTAGATTTCACTCAATTTTTGCCATAATTTCTTTGTAATAGGTTCTTCATAGACATTAATCAAAATAGTTATGAGAACCTTTGCTTTTTAGTCCATAATATCATACTAAGAAGTTGTAGTTGCATATGCAGGTCTATGAACATTCTCATCAATGTCACCCCATAGATCATGATTTACCAATAGATCCTCCATTTTCATCTTCTACAACTCAAAATTTGTACCAATTTTTTTTCAACCTCAATCCTCCCTTATGTGCTTTCCATCTATAATTCTTGCAATAAGATCACAAAATATACTTCTACACAAGCTACCACTCAAACTAGATTAGCTCAAAAAACCCAACAACTAGAACCAAAACTAGCTAGGCTCTGATACCACTAGTAAGGAATTAAGAGTATCATAATCAACTTCATACACTAAACCATGAGAAGAGTATTGTGCAAAAACTTTTCAAATATAATCTAAATTATTACAAAAATTATGTAGAAACACATAAATCAACATAAACAATTTAAAACATAACACTAGTATTACATGGGGAAAACCTTTTTGGGAGAAAAATTCCACAAACCTACTCAATGTATTGTCAAAAAAATAACAAGATTAAAACATACTTGTAGAGAAAGCTTTCATAGCATTTCACCAACATATAAAATTGGAGTGATTTTGGTAGCACTTGCAAATTCTCAATACAATATAACTCCTCAAGTACCCAATTTATTGACAAATCAACAACCCAGAAACCATAAATGATTTTCTAAACTATGTTGAAACCCCTAGTTGTATGGCACCCAATTTGACTGATAATTCCAATGCCACTATTGAGATTCCAACAATTGGCTAAAAATAGTAAATAATTATTGCACCTTACAGCTATCATAATTGACCAAATTTATCCACTCAACATGGGCACCCAAGTTTGTCATTATTCTCATCTAAAAATAAGCACTTGATGACAAATAATAATGTCCATCATAGACAGTCAAGATTCCAAAGGAACTCCCTCTATTATTAGCTCTTATTTGTCATAAGAATTTGTTATAAGAATTTGTCATGAGTCTAACATAGGATCCCAAAAAAGTAGGGCATCCCAAATTTGCTAAAGGTAGGCAATTTAATAACCTCCTACAAAATCATACAAAGTACTGACACTTGGCAAAATATGCCACCTCAAAATCCCATGCCCCATTTCAAGTTGAGGCTAATTTAAATATAATAAAATAGTGGGAAAATAATAAATAACTGAGAACAAATGCTATAAATTTGTAAAGGTTGAAACACCTTAATTCCCAACAGAAACTCTATCAATTAACACAATAATCTCAAATTTCTAGAATGAGAAATTTAGTAATGGTGCACCAGCCATTGATCTTAAAAGAAGATCAAACAGTTTTTCAAGTTATCTTCATTCTTCCTTTCTTCAAATCATATTCCAAAAACTCAAGAAATTTCATGTTATCATAGAGAATACAAGTTTTCTTGATTATATAGGGGATTCGTGAATGAGTGCAAGACTCTTCATAGTTAAAAGGAGATGATGCACAACATGTACTCTACCTCTTAAGGACGTAAGTCAGTTACTCAACAATGTAGAGTACACGATGTTGTGACCTAAAAGAATTTTACCGATAACAATAGGTCATCGAGAAAAATATAAGGGTCAATGGTTAAGGACAAACTATGCAACATAGCTAAAAGAAAAGACTTAACATAGGCATGGGAACATTTCAAGGGTTATACTTCATGTTAGGGTGGGAAAACATAGCAGCACAAGATGAAAATGGAAAGGGATGCCACCACAACTAGTACCAATACTTCTCCAAGACACTTCGTATGGTTTTATCATTATTATCCCTAGGTATTCCACTTGTAAATCATGCCAATTTAAAACATGATTAACATGAAGTACACACCTATTACGTAATGACACATGGAATACATCATAGATTTGACTCAACTTTTGAGGTAAGGCTAAATGGTATGCCACTAGATTGACTTTCTCTAGCATCTTAAAAGGTCCTACATGATGTGGTGTTAGCATGCCTCCTTTTCCAAAAGATATGGAGCTTTATGAGGTCTCACTATGAAGAATAATTTTTCTCCAATAAAGAAGCTTCTTGGCATCCTATTTTTGTCTACATAGATCTTATGTCTATTTGAGGCTTCTTTCCACCTTTGTCTTATGTCATTTACCTATTTATCCATTTCCCTCAACATATCATGACCAATTACAATTATATCATCTAGAATATCCCAACTTAAAGGAGTTCAACACTTCCTTCTATAGAGTGCCTCAAAAGAACCCATTCCTATGGAAAATCAAAAGAAATTATCATAAGAAAACTCCATGTGTAAGATACTCTTCCCACTTAGATTATTGATCCATACAATAAATGCATAAGAGATCTTGAATAATCTGATTTGTTCTCTCTATTTCTTTATTGTTTTAGGATGATAAGTAGTACTAAAAAACTTTAGTTGAGTCCCTAAAGCTAACTACAAAGTGGTCCATGTTGTTATATGGAACCTAATCAGACTCGGAGGTTAAATTTACCCCTTTAATAGGTGCGGTTTCCCCCCAAATTATTTAACAGGGTCAAGGGGCAGCGCCCCTTGCTGGGGTTTGGGGGTAGCACCCCCAAGACGGGGTCAAGGAGTAGTGCCCTTGGCACGCTCCCTATCACGATACAGGCTGGGGTCGAGGGGCAGTGCCCCCACAGGGGCTCGGGGGCAATGCCCTCGAAACCTCAAACGAATTTTATTATTTTATAAAGGCATCGAGAGTTATTTTTCTCTTGGTCGACATAAAAAACCCTATTTTTGTAACCAACATAAGGCTTGATAAAAATGGCTAAGAGTTAGGGTTTCCATTGATGTATTGTAGCATTTTGCAGCAGTATTAAGTTGCAAGGATTGCTGGTTGTAATTGTTTTGATTTACTGAATAATAATATTGGACTCTTTGTTGGTGGATGTAACCCGAGTTTGGGTAAACCACATTAAAACTTGTCTCTCGCTGTTACTATTTCTATGTATTTTCATTCTTCTATTTAATCTTTATTTGCATTTAATAGATATCTTCTGCATGCAATCCCTAACAGTCTAAAACATTGATGTGAACTTGGCATACTTATTTCAAATGATCTTTTCTAGAATCTTATGCAATATAAAAATTTCCCTTACAAACCTCTTAGAAAGTGTTGGAGCATCATTAGTTAAATTACCTAGTATGAAATGGGTTGTCTTGGTAAGTTTATCAACCACTACCATAATTGTGTTGTGTCTATATGGCGACATTGATAACCCCTATACAAGATCCATGCTAATGACTTACCACTTATGATGTGGTATGTCATAAGGATACAAAAGTCCTACTAGATGTACATGCTCTTCCATAAATCTTTAGCATTCAAAGCACTTAGCTACAAAGTAGACTATCAACTCCTTCATTCTTGGCTAAAAGTACAACTTTCTAATATTAAAATACATCTCATTTACTCTAGGGTATGTTAAGTACAAATAATTGTGAGAATTTGACAACACAATGGTTCTAAGCCCTATAATTTTAGGTACAAAATTTTTACCTTGATAGCTCATTAACCCATCAGTATCAAATGAATCGCTTTCATAGTTGGAATCTATTGATTTTTCCTCTATAACTATACTCAATTGGTCATACCAGGGGTCATTATTCTATTTAGCCAAAACTTGATGTCTAAAGGTAGTCCTAAAATTTATTATTGCCAAAATATGCCTCCTTTTGCTTAGAGCATCTACCATTGTATTCTCTTGACCCTTAATATATTCAATTTCAAAATCATACACACTTAAAAGATCTAACCAAATTCTCTATCTTGCATTCAAATGAGGTTGAGTAATAATGTATTTCAACCCTAGATTGTCAATTTTTAGCTCAAATGGTTTTCCCAATATGAAATGTTTTCATTTTACAAGGCATGAACTATGGCTACTAGATCAAGGTCATGAGGAGCATAATTTAGTTTGCAAGTTTTCAATTTCATTGACTCATAAGCAAAAACACTTTCATCATGTATAATAAATCCTCCTAATCCTTATGTGGAAGCATTTATGATTATTGTGAAGTTACCATTTAGGTCTAGAACTCATAAGATTGGAGCTATAATTAACTTCTCTTTAGAATTTGGAATGCTTTGTCACACTACTCTATCCATACAAATTTCTTATTTTTAGTTTGCAAAGAACTAAGGAGTTGGCTAATGAAGAAATCCCTTATACAAATCTTCTATAGTAACTTACTAACCCCATAAAGCTTCTTATCCTAGGCACACTTTTAGGAATTGGCCATTCCATTATGACTTTAATATTTTTAAGATCTTGTAATTCCTTCAAAAGATATGATGTGTCCCAAGTAGTGGATTTTATTTTCAAAGAAAGCACACTTGGACAACTTCCCATACAAATTATGCTCTCATAGCCTCTACATGACTAGTTGAAGATGCATGGAATGTTCTTCATTCTTGGAATAGATCAAGGTGTCATCCAAGAACAATAGCACAAATTTGTCAAGATAGTAATGGAAGACATTATTCATTAAGTTTATAAAAGTGGCTAGAGTGTTAGTTAAACCAAATGGTATGACTGTAAACCCATAATTCCCATACCTTATTTTGAAATCTATTTTTGGAATATCCTCCTCCATCCTCAATTGGTGATATCTCAATTTAAGATCAATCTTGGAGAATATTGATGGTGCTTTCATCTAGTTGAAGAGGTCACCTATGAAAGGCAAAGGGTATCTATTCTTTATGGTTACCTTGTTCAACATCTTATAGTCTATGCATAATCTCAAGCTTCCATCATTATTCTTCATGAATATCATTGATGCTCCCAAGGGTGAAACACTTGGTTTTATCAAACCCTTTTCAAGGAGATCTTGTAGTTGCATTTTTAGTTCAAATAACTCAGTGATATTTATTCTATAAGGAGTGTTGGAAATAAGTTTTAATCCTAGTAAGACTTCTATGGAAAAGTCAAAATACCTTTTAGGAGGAAACCCTAGTAGGTCCTTGGGAAAGACATCCTTAAACTCACAAAGGAATGGAGATTTTTCAAAATTAGGTGTGTCCTTTTCCACTTCCTCTTCACATGTAACCAATTACAATTGAGCTCCTTTCCTTTTTGCATTCTTTTATTATATAGATGAAATCATTCTCACATTTATTAACCTGTAAAATCCTTGCAAATTTACTCTACATCCATTATTATCTAAGCATTCCACCACCTTGCTATAGAAATCCATATTTTCTTGATGATTAATTAAGCAAATCATCCCAATAATTAGGTCATAAGACCCCAAAAGAGCTACATATAAATTTACCTTAGTCCCAAACTTAGGGAATTGAATCATGACATCTAACAAACATTTGGTTACTTCCTTGGTAGCCTTATGCCCATACTAGATAGTCCATGATGTTCCCATATTACTTTGATACCACATGTAAAGATCCATATGATCTATTAACAAAACTCAATACTAATCTTAATATTTAAAAACTTTGAAAATTCATAAACAACTTGATTAGTTGGGTACTCAAGAAAACGATTAGTCAAATTTTCTCTTCTATCTACACGAGAAAAGCAAATGTGCTTTGGCCAAACGCTTGCAAGATGGGACCTTATGGGTCTAGTATTGCTTACTAAGAAGATTACATTTCCCTATAGGAATGCACTAAGGTCTTTGTCTCTCAAGAAAATTAATAATAATAAGGTTTGTGCCCCACCTTAAAATTTGGCCTAAAGCCTCAAGGAAGCAAACAATCCAAATGGGATTCTTGTAAGTACCAAATTTATTTTTTAGTTATGGTTAAAGATGTTAAAAAGTCAACATGTCCCAATCTTAATAAAACACACTGAATATGCACTTAAACCTGAGTTTGGAAACCTCCTTTGTTTACCCCAACTACCTACATAGTTGTGTCAGATAGAATCAAGGTGTATAAATATAAAGTTATGGCTTAAATTGCAAGGTTTAGGTGTTTGTTAAAGAAAGAGCAGGTACATAGCCCTTTTCAAGTTATCACTTCCTTAGATAGTTTCCCATTGACTACTACCCACTTAGGTAAGCAACGACACAAGGAGAAGGTTCCAAACTAATTGCTTAAGTTAAATTTTCTTATAAAATGGGATTCCAACTAATTTTGCAATATAGTACAATGTGATTTTTTTGGGTAAGTTGTGGGATGACGGGCCCACACCCATAATAAAAAAAAAGAGACTACTTTAGACCCAAAAAGGGGAGAACAAAGGAAAGGCATAGATAGGCCAACAAAGGTAGCAAAGATTAGAAGAAACCCATGAGATCATGAAGAAGTAATGAGCGACAAAAAGATGTCCAAAACTAAAAACCCACACTAAAAGAATAGGCAATCAAGCCCATTTGGAAGAGCCCTTCCTTCTACTCCTAGTAAGAAGGCCATCCATGGTCCATTAAGTTCTATCATCCACGGCATCTCTCCCTTCTATCCTTAGTTTCTCTACTTCATATTTTTGACCTTTCTTCTACCCAGAAATATTCATCTTTGAAATCATGCCCGCTGTTTGAGAAATGGAACATTTCCTTATTGGGATGACCACATCATCGTGGTCAAAGGAATTAGGGCTCACATCATCAAGATCCTCCATAAAGGGAAAGGTGCCCTCAGCATTAGAGCGATCACCATCCTATTCAGAAAGTTGATTGATACTGCCAAAATCTTCGTGAGGTGGTCCCTGAGCAGGTGGTTCCACAGGTTTTGTGATATCCACCATAATCTTTTCCTATAAGACCACCATAGGATCGGTGGTCCTTCCACTAGGCAAATCCAATTGTTCTGAACTACACCCAGCAACCACATCGGGGTTGTAAGGGCACCTAACCCTATTTATTAATTGTATAATTATTTAATTTAATATTGTATAGAAAAGAAAGTTATGCATTGTCTTTATGTGATTTATAAAGTTTTCTTTAAATTCTATTTTTGGGTGAAGAGAGGTCATTTCTTATCTTTAAGGAAATTATGTTTTAGAATTATTTTAAAATCATTTTTAGTTCTTGAGTAATTGGGTATCAGGAGTGGTATATGAAGAGTCATCTTCTTTAGTCACTCTTTTGGTGAAAGACAGAGTCATAATGTGGAGTTTTAAAAAGAAATGTTTCATATAAGGACATGGGCGGGTCGAGATGGAAACAATCTGAGGAATGCTAGATTAAGGAAAAAATTGTTCATTTTGACCTGAAGTGGGAATTCTGTAAAACTGGTTTCACTGCAACAATGTTATTTAAAAGGCAAGAAAATTTCCTTCCTTTCTATTGTATTTTGTTGATTCCTCTGGATCATTAAACTTTTCTTGCATGCTCACAAATTGATTCATGTGATAAACCCTCATAGAATGATAATCTTCCAAATCCCATATGACTACTTTATTTGTAATGAATTTTATCTTTGGGTATTCTGCCAAATGATCGCGTGCCTTGTATATGTTATCACTTTTTGCAGAATACCTCCAAGGATCTCTAACCACTCTTTTCGTACCGAATACAATTGCTTGAATGATACTAAGCCTTTACATATAATCCAATTTGTGATTATTGTCCAATCTTTGTAGAATTTGAAGATTTTGTATCACTTAGGATTTTGTTATCAATTGTATTCTTATACCCATCAAGGCAGCGACCGAATAATCATGCTATGTTTCCCTTACTCTTTATATCACTGTGCCACGATGGCAACTTTTCTAGTAAACTAAAGATCATTTCTCATTATGGGCCTTACTTGATATAAAGTCAGGATACTTTATTTAGCTTTTGCCTTATTGAAATTATCATTATTGATCTAACTTTAGTATGGTATCGATTTCTTATGACAGGTAATAAGTTTTCCATTTCTTTATAAGAAGTTTTTATTTAGTAGTTGTCATCTTTAAATAGTAGTTGTGATGGTATCTGAAGTGGTGACGAATGCATTATTAGAAGCTTAAATGTCTATATTTATCTCATAATGGTGGTTTATTCTCAAAGGGCTTTATATGTTTGCATCGGGTTTTACGGCATAGGATTTCTATTTAGAAGTTATAAACGTTTGTAGTACATTTAAAATGGTATTGCATTATGCTAATTCACTGTAATTGTTTTGTGCTTTTGACATACATGGCTATAGTATAAGTTGATAAAGGTTATGGAATTTGATCTGATACCCTGCCAATTGTAATTATATTCAGGTTTCTAAATCTTTTCTAATTTATTGTGCAAAACCATAAACATTGCTTTCCGTGGATGACATCTTTTTGAGATTTTATGCCAACAAATTGCTTGCCTTTGCACCAATTTATGTTGCATGCATGTCTACCAGAGCTTTTCTTGTTATAGGCGACGGGAGATAAGGATGTGGATTCTAGCGTTACGCCTGTTATGTGTGTTTGTTTGGAAGTCTCTCAAGTTTTTTTGTTCAATACATCCATTTTATGCATATCCCGCAACCATTGTGTTTGAGTCATTACATGTGTAAGAGTGTGTTGTCTTGCTATCTATAGATTCATACTTAATATAGGTTTAGGAGTATGGATAGAAAGATTTTAGCAGGCTGGGTTTAGACTCCAATGATTGTTTTATTTTACCATCTTCATGATAAATATGAGTCATGATAAAATCCTATCTTAGAAGTAGTGCAATACAGATCTTGGGTATTATATTTTCTTTATGTTTGATTGTACTAGAAACCTTTTAAGGAAACCAAACCTCAGAGACAAATAGCCATGATTAAAAAAAAATATGTTACGAAAGGAAATGGTATAGATGATACTTATCTCTTATTTGATGTTTTGTTCATTATTTTTATATTATCATGGCATAGGTATCTAACTTGGAATCTTTGTAAGATAGTATGAACCATTGTGGTTTTAATTATAGAAGGTTTAATGTTCTAGAGAGTATATTTTGAATCATAAGATTGTTTAGTAGTTAGAAAATTAGTAAGTGATTAATTAAGATGTATTTTTCATTGGCTATTGTTGAGATGATTGGTAGTTTTGGCATTTGCAAAGAATTAACAATAGATGACAAAAGAATGATGTCATCTTTATAATGAGAAAAGAATTTTGAATATGACTATTATTAGTTGATCTTGAATCTTATATAGCAATTTCAGACCTTCTGTTTGTTTGTTAAAACTTCTACCGACCTCAAGTATGAATAGAAATGTGAATGTGTATCTAAGATTGA
Organism: Cunninghamia lanceolata; assembly: GCA_027924645.1. Classification (NCBI taxonomy): domain Eukaryota; kingdom Viridiplantae; phylum Streptophyta; class Pinopsida; order Cupressales; family Cupressaceae; genus Cunninghamia; species Cunninghamia lanceolata. The sequence continues at coordinate 76,951 of BSBN01002206.1, forward strand.
TAAAATGTCGATATCATCTTAGAGGTTTAGTTTTGTACGGTACAGTCTTGTGAGTGTAAGTTCCAATTCTTGAACTACGAAGTCTCTGTGCTATGCATACATAAGCAAGGCCATCATGAGTGCCTGAGACATTAGGTCAGCCCCTTAGGGCCTTAGTCTTGTTATCTTGTACAAATAGATGTCTCTTTTGTATATTTAATGACTTTTTGGGACTAATGTTTACAATTAGTGTGCAGATTTTGGTCTGATATTCATGCAGGATACTAGAGCTAATAACATTTCTTCTCACTTTGTGAATGGATGACTATTTGGCATTTACTGTAAATGTGTATATATTTGTATAAATATATATGAAATGTTTGTATCTTAAATTTCAGTTATGATGAATGATACTATACTTATGTTTTATTTTAAAAGAATATTAAGTTATAATAAGTAAATTTTCTCCTGTAAACATATTTCTTTATTTATTTCCTTACCAAATTAATTTATTATTGTTGTTTATTGTTAATTTCTTGAGTGGGCCTTACATAGGTATCAAAGCACCAGGTTGCAACACTTGGGAGATTTGGGGTAAAGGTATTGGTAATGTAAACCCATTTTTGGGTCTCATCATGGTAAGTAGAGGTAAATTTTGATTAATTAACTATATGGAAGGAATGTCTAGTAAATTATTTTCAACATATATACATATATGTTTATGGATGTATTCTTGGGATTGTAAGTTTCTGTAATATTTTTTTTTTCAATGATTTATGTCAAGCATGTATATTTTTCACCTTATTCAGACAAACTTGTGTGTAATGGTGAATGAGTATTGGTGAAATGGGGGTTTGGAGGTGTGCTGTGAGGAGTTGTGTGTGATATGGGAGTTATTATTTTATTGGACACATTGTTGTTTTTGTTTTATGGGAGATATTGTTGTAATGGTTTTATGGGAGTTACTGTTATTGGGAGTTATCGTTGTTATTGGTTAATGGGAGCTACAAATTATGATTTGGGAGCTATGACAAGGGACTTATTAAAACATATACCCCTTTGGGGATATTCATGATGTTGTTGTTGTGTTGTGATGGGAGTTTGGTTGATGGAATGGTGTTGTGGGAGTTTGTGATATGGGAGCTATATTATTGAAAAGGGAGTTTTCTAAATTGTGATTATTTCAGCTATAAATTTTATTGAAAAGAATAATGTTAGTGATTACATTTGGTATATGAGCATTATGTTGGAGCTCCGTGTGGTTGAGACCACCACATTCCCCTCCTCCCCTCAAGTGGCTCATTTGAACTCATGTAGTGATTGTGATTTAAAGTTTTATGAGAATATTTGAAATTTTTATTTTCTCTTTTGCTTTATTGAGCTAGCAATTTTAAAGATTACTTTAAGATATTTGGTTGATCGTAATTGTAAAATTGTCCTTTTGCCTCAAGGACTATTAAGGTTTTCAGTTTTGATTTGAACTATTGTTTTCTGCTTTCTAATTTGTTTTATTTATTGATTTTATTTGAAATTTTTACTCATCAGAAACTACTTTATTTTGAGGCTTTATCATTGTTTATTGTTGTTGGCTTGAGTGAAGTAATGTGAATTGTGTAGATTGCCATACCCATGAGAGGTCCCTGGTAGGTTGTATAAGGGAGTAGATGGCCTGGGGGAATGTATATTGTGTAAGATTTATTCTATGGCATTATGGTTCTATTTGGCACTAATCATCCCAATCCCATTGAAAGTATACATGATGTATAGAATTGATATCTATGATGTTTAAATGTTAAGATTTGTTATAAAAGAGTATGTTGCAATGAATTTGATTTTTAGTAATATTTAGATAATATAAATATGTTTCTAGGATAAGTAATGATGATATTACAAAATTACAATGGAGAGAGTGGTATAACTGAAATTTTCTGAAATAATTGTATTGTTGTGAGTCGCTGGAGAAGGAAGGAAATAGATCTGGGAAAGTTCTATGGGCTGAGCCGAGTTTGGACAGCCAAGGTAAGAAAATTTAGTTGTATTTATGTTTTATATGGACTTTATGATGAGAATGAGTGTAAACACCTAAATTCTGAAAGAAATTTGTTCTATTATTGTTGTATATTTGATTTGGCAAGATTGATGAATTCTTATTTGAAAATTATTATGATTATTTGATATTGGTGTTGTGATGGAGGGTTTTTCTGGGAGTTGATGATATATGAAATGATAAGATATGTTTTGGGAGATTATTGTTTAATAGAGTTTTGGGAGAATATTATTTTATGGGACTTTGGGAGATTATTGTTTCTGGGAGTTGTTGCTAAAGGGAGATTTTGGGAGTTGTTGATAAAGGGAGTTAATGTTTAAAAGGAGATTTGTTATGGGAGATTGATGCTTATGGGAGTTATTGTGTTAGATTTATGAATTAGATTCTTGAAAAATAAAATTGTTTTCTATTTAATTTGTTGAACATCAAGAAAATGTTTCTCTTAAAATGCTCGGGGGTGGATTCAATTGGTCGAATCCTATGGTTGGGTGGAGAGCAAATCTGGATTGTTATTAACTTTATGGTTGCAGATCAAGTGAGCTAATCTAGGTTGAGATATTTTTGTGTATGCAAATTTATAGACTAAATATGTGTCTTGTGATATGAAGATTAGTATTGAAGAATGAAAGGATTCCTTCAGTACAAATGAATCTGTAGAAGATTAGAACAGAGCAATGCTATTGTGAAATAAATATTCATCTCTCTTGATGACTTCTAGGAGGAAGTTCATTTTTAGGGGGGAGAATGTAAGGGCACCTAACCCTATTTATTAATTGTATAATTATTTCATTTAATAATGTATAGAAAGGAAAGTTATGCATTGCCTTTATGTGTTTTATAATGTTTTCTTTAAATTCTATTTTTGGGCGAAGAGAGGTCGTTTCTTGTCTTTAAGGAAATTATGTTTTAGAATTATTTTAAAATCATTTTTAGTTCTTGAGTAATTAGGTGTCAGGAGTGGTATATGAAGAGTCATCTTCTTTAGCCACTCTTTTGGTGGAAGCCAAAGAGTCATATTGTGGAGTTTTAAAAATAAATGTTTGGTATAAGGACACGGGCGGGTCGGGATGGACACAATCTGAGGAATGCTAGATTAAGGAAAAATTTGTTCTTTTCGACATAGAGTGGGAATTCTGTAAAACTGGTTTCACTGCAACAATGTTATTTAAAAGGAAAGAAAATTTCCTTCCTTTCTACTGTATTTTGTTGATTCCTCTGGATCATTAAACTTTTGTTGCATGCTCACCAATTGATTCATGTGATAAACCCTCATAGAATGATAATCTTCCAAATCCCATATGACTACTTTGTAATGAATTTTATCTTTGGGTATTCTGCCAAATGATGGTGTGCCTTGTATATGTTATCACTTTTTGCAGAATACCTTTGAGGCTCTGTAACCACTCTTTTTGTACCAAATGCAATTGCTTGAATGATACTAAGCCTTTACATATAATCCAATTTGTGATTATTATCCAATCTTTGCAGAATTTGAAGATTCCGTATTACTCAGGATTTTGTTATCAATTGTTTTCTTATACTCATCAAGGCAATGACTGAATAATCATGCTATGTTTCCCTTACTCTTTGTATCACTATGCCATGATGGCAACTTTTCTAGTAACCTAAAGATAATTTTGCATTATGGGCCTTACTTGCTATAAAGTCATGACATTTTTATTTAGCTTTTTCCTTATTTAAATTATCATTATTGATCTAACTTTAGTATGGTACCGATTTCTTATGACAGGTAATAAGTTTTTTGTTTCTTTCTAAGAAGTTTTTATTTAGTAGTTGTCAGCTTTCAATAGTAGCTGTGATGGTATCTGAAGTGGTGTCGAATGCATTATTAGAAGCTTAAATGGTTGTATTTATCTCATAATGGTGGTTTATTCTCAAAGGACTTTATATGTTTGCATCAGGTTTTATGGCATAGGATTTCTATTTAGAATTTATAAACATTTGTAGTACATTTAAAATGGTATTGCATTATGCTAATTCACTGTAATTGTTTTGTGCTTTTGACATACATGGTTATAGTATAAGCTGATAAAGGTTATGGAATTTGATCTGATACCCTGCCAATTGTAATTATATTCAAGTTTCTAAATCTTTTTTAATTTATTGTGCAAAACCACAAACATTGCTTTCCATGGATGACATCTTTTTGAGATTTTATGCCAACAAATTGCTTGCCTTTGCACCAATTTCTGTTGCATGCATGTCTACCAGAGCTTTTCTTGTTATGGGTGACACGGGCTAAGGATGTGGATTCTAGCGTTATGCCTGTTAAGTGTGTTTGTTTGGAAGTCTCTCAAGTTCTTTTTGTTCAATACATCCATTTTGTGCATATCCTGCAACCATTGTGTTTGAGGCATTACATGCATAAGAATGCGTTGCCTTTCTATCTATAGATTCATACTTAATATAGGTTTAGGAGTATGGATAGAAAGATTTTAGCAGGTTGGGTTTAGACTCCAATGGTTGTTTTGTTTTACCATCTTCATGATAAAATCCTATCTTAGAAGTAGTGCAATACAAATCTTGGGTATTATATTTTCTTTATGTTTGGTTGTACTAGAAACCTTTTAAGGAAACCAAACCTCAGAGACAAATAGCTATGACTAAAAAAAACTATGTTATGTAAGGAAACGGTATAGATGATAATTATCTCTTATTTGATGTTTTGTTCATTATTTTTATATTATCATGGCATATGTATCTAACTTGGAATCTTTGTAAGATAGTATGAACCCTTGTGGTTTTAATTATAGAAGGTTTAATGTTCTAGAGAGTATATTTTGAATCATAAGATTGTTTAGTAGTTAGAAAATTAGTAAGTGATTAATTAAGATGTATTCTTCATTAGCTATTATTCAAATGATTGGTAGTTTTGGCATTTGCAAAGAATTAACAATAGATAACAAAAGAATGATGTCATCTTTATAATGAGGAAAGAATTTTGAATATGACTATTATTAGTTGATCTTGAATCTTATATAGCAGTTTCAGACCTTTTATTTGTTTGTTAAAAACTTCTACCAACCTCAAGTTTGAATGGAAATGTGAATGTGTATCTAATATTGAGAAAATGTCAATATCATCTTAGAGGTTTAGTTTTGTATGGTACCGTCTTGTGAGTGTAAGTTCCAGTTCCTGATCTACGAAGTCTCTGTGCTACGTGTATGTAGGCAAGGCCATCATGAGCCTCTGAGACATTAGGTTGGCCCCTTAAGGCCTTAGTCTTGTTGTACAAATAGATGTCTCTTTTGTATATTTAATGACTTTTGGGACTAATGTTTACAATTAGTGTGCAAATTTTGGTCTGATATTCGTGCAGGATACTGGAGCTAATAAAGTTTCTTCTCACTTTGCGAATGGATGACTATTTGGCATTTACTTTAAATGTGTATATATTTGTATAACTGTATACAAAATGTTTGTATCTTAAATTTTAGTTACGATGAATGATACTATATTTATGTTTTATTTTAAAAGAATTTTAAGTTATAATAAGTAAATTTTCTCCTGTAAACATATTTCTTTATTTATTTCCTTACCAAATTAATTTATTATTGATGTTTATTGTTAATTTACTGAGTGGGTATTATAGGGGGTTTGTGGGGGAGGGGTCAAGAAAATCCCATGATTGTGCCAAACAAAGTCTGCATCAGGTTTGCCATCTTTGTGTACCTACTTTTTGAGATTTGAAGCTTGAGAACCAAAAGTAGCTTTAGCATTACAACAGGTGATTTTGTGCCCTAATTCGTTGCACCTGAAGTATCACTCAGGAAATCCCTTATAGTTTATGTATTGCAACCATGAGCCTTGTGAAGAGTTTATCCTAACCATATGAGTTAACGGCTGAGAGATGTCAATAATCACACAAATTCTACAAAATCTTCTTGACTTATTGCTGGGGACCTCTTCCATTTTGATGAATTTCCCCACCTGATTGACCATGTTCTCAATGAGTCTAAAATCTTTCATGATTAGAGGGAGATTGTAGAGACGCAACCAGATCAGAATGTTGGTAATTTTTGAATTTGCCGGGTCAAAAAAGGGAGTCCATGACACCATAAATAAGCCAGTCTTGCCATAAAACCATGGCCCATTCTCTGAGACATACCTGCAACCCATGGGAGATTGGAAGATACCCCAAAAAAGCCATGGTCAAGCAACTCCATTGAGGGGGTCTCCATATTGTACCACCTTTCTCTACACTAGGCTAAAAAATCTTCCATCGAAGGTCATTTCACCATGCTTCTAAAAACAATGGCTCTAGAGCTAATCTTCGTTGATATATCTCTGATGCACTCATCTGAGATGTTTAGATCGAAAGGATCAGGAGCCAATAAAATCTTTGTGTCCCCAAGAAAAAAGGCTAAAAAAGGATCTGGTTACTGAGAGAGAGGTGGTGGTTCTGGGGTGAGAGATGTTTTCTCCAATCACACCAAAAGAATGCCCAGCCTTGGCATCATTGTTCAAACTAGGAGTTCTGTCAAAATACGGCTCTTACAGAAGTCATTATAGAAATGAAAGGGATTATGTGCATTTTTGTAGGTGCTATATTTCTCCAGCACTGGTCCATCCTTCCCCAAATTGGAAGCTTCCGCAGACCGCTCCTTTCTAGACACCTTCAATTGTAGGTCTTTGGTCTCCTTTGTTTGTTGCTCGCCATTCTTACCTTGTCACCTGTCCTCCTTCGCTTCATGCCCTTCACTACTCACCTAATGTCCTTCATTGCTCACCTTCCACTCCTTGTTGTGTACCAATCTATCTTTTATTTTTGTTTTAAATTAAGACCAAAGTTGTAACCTTGGTCGACATGCAAATTCCCCACTCCACATGCCGTGGGTAAGTCAGGATACAAGATCCTGGGGCGCCCTCAATTGTTGATGCAGTAGAGGGTAAACCTGCGAGGTTTGAACCTAGGTTGGCACTACAGGCAAGAAGCTCCACTATTTCACCACATGGTCTCCCCTTCTATTAGACAATGTGATTTGGTATTTATTTAACTTATTTACTTTACCCATGAACATGGGATTGTGATTTACATTAATTTTAAAAGACCAAGTTATTCTTACAACCATGCTACATGATCTACTATAGAATAGATTTAACATATACAATAGAGACTGCTATAGGCCTGACTTAGTAGATGTGATAGGGACTACTAAATAATTGATTCAAGGGTTAGTCGTGAGGTTCTCTCTTTTATTGTGCATTACATTACCTATGAATAGTATTTATTTACTAATGTAATTTCATTACCCACACATTTGGAACTATGTTTTACTTTGATTTTAAGAAAACCATGCCATTGTTATAGGCCTAAAGTAGAGATGGCTACATGACCTACTCATAAATATGGGCTAGATGTACACCACCAACCATAGGCCTATCCAGGCCCCTTTTACTTCAATATTATTTAACATGACCTTTTTATTTGTACTACTACTTTGCTTTTCCAACTCTATACATGTGGGGTAATAGTTTACTATGAAATGATGAACTATTCTAACAATGGAATCAATCCTTATTAAGTCATGTGAATAAGGCAATAGACTCTTAACCTAGACTATAGTCCATTTTATTTAAGGACCCAAGTCAACTATAGGATGTCAACATAGAGCCAAACCAACCTCTGTTACAACCCCATTTATTTCTAGGTTAATAACTATGTGATTTATCTATATTACAATAAATAAAGAATGCAATCCATCATTACATATGTATTGATTCATTTGAAATAAATAATAGAAATTCAAATGTACATGGATTTCATAATACAATTCAAGTGTTTATGACTACAAAAAATATGCTATAGATGATCAAATTTTAGAGAAAATATTTTTAATATCAAAGGAACTAAAAATATATTTGTTGCTATCAGGGAGTTTCCCAATCAATCTAGTAATTAATGAAAGAAGAACCACTTATACGAGTTTAAAAATATAGTTCATGGTGCTTTGAAAAAATGGTAGATGACGAGACCATAAATTGTCCCATCTAGACTCTAAAAGTAACTTCATTTTTCTCTAGATGTCTTAAGTTTTAAAGTGGATTTAGGAGTAGCTTTAAGATTTATAACTTGCTTAAAATAATGTAGAGGATATATATATTTGGTTTATTTTTGGAAGTTGAATCTAAAACGTTCATATATTCTAACATATTTTCTTGTCAAAAATACATTTTGTATACTCAAGAGCATTTTGAGTATGTGGATATTAATACAAGTTATAGCTCTGAAGTTTATCTTTAAAGATCTAGCTCCAATGTTATAGCTTTGAAGTTCCAACTCTAGAATTATAGCTTTGAAGTTCCTAGCTCTAGAATATTTTAGCTCCATAATAGTTATTTAAAGTTGGCTCCATAGCATTTCAAGAGGCTCCTAGTTAACATGCAGGTAGCTCTGGAGTTCTATGTAGGTTGATTTTCCAACAATATTTGAGGCATGGTAAGATTCTAAAGGATTCAAAACCATCATAATACTTCATCCACATAGTATATCTAGCATGTAGAGTATATAGGAGGACCACTCAACAAAAGATAATTATGAACATGCAGCAACATTTGAGAAAAGATAGAATTGTAAATGCATGTGTAGTGTCCTCCCATATTTCTCTAGATGGATAGTTAAGTTGTAGTAGGAGTTTTAGTTTTGATAAAGACATCTTTGGATGTGTAGTTGTTTTTACTAAGATTCCTTGTAAACATAAAGGCCATCGTGCATTAACATTAAAATAGGCATGATGACCAAGATCTTAGGAGTAGTTATGTTTAGTTTGAGTTGTGTTAGGAATTTTGATCTTGGGAGTGGTTGAGATTTTGATATAAGTAAATCCAACCAACTCCAAATAATGTTAATAGTCAATAGTGGATAAGTAATAGCAATTGTTTTGTTTACAAAGCAGAAACAAAGTGCATTTGGTTCTTATGTAATTACCAATTTTATGAATGAAGATTTGAGTTCTTAAGAATTTTGATAGTCACTGTCCAATTGAGTTAATCCTAGTCCAAAGGAGGAGCAAGGGCCCACTCTACCTATAGAGGAAGGATATTTTGGTATTTTTTACTTAGATTTACTTTGTATTCCCTAAAATAGATTGTGTAGTTTGAATATTTGTTTATTGCAATGAGTTGTCGATTCTATTTTCATGTTAAATTTATTTTTTTAATTTAATTTCTACTGGTAAAGTAGTATTGTTTTTAGAATATTTCCTAATTCTTATTGTTTTTGATAAGATAAGCGGGAAACAAGGGTTCCAACCCTTTACAGAAATATCCCCAAGGCTAGACAAAACATACCCAAAGAGGCTAGAAACAACAAGCTAACAACACATAAACAACAAAGAAAAAAGAGATAGAGAGAAAAATCCACATAAAATAAACATAAAGGAAAGCTAGGGGATATATATATTCCCCAAATCCTCAAATAGTAACTTATACAAATCATCATTAAATGCTTTCTTCTTAGAATTCTCCATGGTATTGCTAGAGAGCCCCTGTTTCTTCACTTCCTGATCCTGCAATAGAGAAAGAGTAGTTACCAACCAATCATAACCTTGGTGCTAAAAATGATCATGTTGAACTCATGTTATTTTCCACTTGATCCATTTTGTCCTTTATAGTATCAATCTAGTTGGCAGTATCTTCGCAGAGAGAAAATTGATTCTGCTTTTCCTCCTTAGCAATAAGAACTTGTGGACTCTCAGTAGAATCAAACTCAGCGTAGGGAGCATTCATCTCCTCAAAAGGCTATTACCTTCCCATTTCATAAAGGGGTATGATTATGAGTTTTATCCTCTAAACCCCCTTCTTCACTGACCTTGTCCTTATCCAACTATGAAGGGTCACTAGACAACTCAATTTCTTTTAAACTTGGGGGTTTAACACCAACAAGATAGTTAGATCTCCTCACCCCCCACCACTTTGTCAATTTCCTTCTCAGGAGCCATAACAATTTCCTTCCCTTAATGGTCTTGATAGGGGTATATTTGAATAGAGATTCCACAACAAATTGACTATCTCCCACTAGAATTTACGGCCCCTTACCCTCTTTATTTTTACAAGTGTTTTTAGCCTCATGTTTTCCCACAAGACCTCCAGCTTTCCTTTTTTCCCCCTTTTCACTTTTAGCAATAGATTCCTACTTGGCCAAAGGGGTTGGGGTTTGTTTCAAGGAGCACAAAACTTCAACTGCACCCTCCATAAAGATGGAAGTTTTGTCTTTAGTGCCCCTCCTATGAGAAGGGGTGACAACTGAAGAACCAACTTGATTAGCAATATTTTGGGTTTTCTTCAACAGAATGGAGGAGTGCTTCTCAAAAGTGTTGAAATCCCCTTTCGACAGACTATTAACACCCCCAATAGTTTCAGCAAAGCAATCTTGAGAATTTGGTGAGGGAAAAAACTAGTTGGGGAACACTGGCTAGAGTGACTAGATAAAGAGTCAATAAGCTTCTTACCCTTACCCAGATAATCACTAGGGGGTTGTTATCCACCAGACAAGGTTTAATGGGATTAGTAAGACAGAGACAAATGAAAATTATATAGTCTGAAAATCAATCCCTGATGCAAAGGGATAATAGGACAGCTAGGGTTCTTTTTGTGGAAATTCTTATCTTCATCAATAGAATTTTCTAGGGAGCTCAAAAGGAAAAAAGGGAAGCTAATCAACAATTTGTGGTGCAAATGATTAAGGAGGAGAAATGGTAGTGAAAGATGCATTTAAACCTACCTTCTAATGTAAATTATTTGATGAGCATCCAACATATCTGGTCCCATGGGTATGGCAATTTTTCCATGTTGAAGTCATTTTCATATTTGATGACTTCCCCTTCCTTCAAAACTCTATTCATACTTTCAACATCCTTGGTTTTTATTTTTTTATGTACCTTTCAACCCTCACACTTGATACTAGTAGCAGCTCCAATAACCTCCTCTGTAACTTTGAACCCCAACACCACCCACTTGAATGAACCTCCTCTTCCATGACTCAACAAATTGAATAGATAAAATTTGATCAAACCCATTTAGAGATTTAAGTAAGGAGTAATGCCTCCTTCTTTGTAGATATACCGAAGAGTCTTGTCATTCTTAACTTCCTCACAAGAGATGGGCTTTGTTTGACACCTATCACCTCTCATTTTCAAACTCATAGAGCTAGAAAACTTGTAATGCTTGCTATTTTGTAGAAGAATAATAGCACGAACCTTAACGTAGTGAGGGGTGATCTTTCGAGAGAGCCAATGACAATCATTAATCAATGAAGCATTAAGAAAATCCCACATGAAATTTATGTGATTTTAAAGGTTATAATCTATCATGATATCGATTAAATACCAATAGTTCATGTGAAGACTAGAATGGTAATAATTATTAGAAAAGGTGGCAGGGCAATGGTACCTTGAGGCCTACATCTAATTGATAAGCCAAAAAATTGATCTCAAAATCCTTATCAAATTGAATTCAAAATGTTGGATCTAAAGATCTCCCTCGAATAAAAGATAAAAAATTCAGTCATATGACAATTAAGGATAATCTTTAATGCCCTGGAGACCTTAGTCATTTTCATGAATAGATATTTGATTAAGATCATTTTTGAGATAGAGTTTGGAAGATCAAGTTCTCTTTGCCAACAATGCCATTAAACCAGGCTAGTTCCCAAATTATCCAAAGCATCTACCACCTTATTCCCTTCTCGATAAATGTGAAGGATTCCATAATTTCTTAAACAGTTGAATAGGCCTTGGATACCGCAAATTATGTCTCTAATAATTCATCCAATGGTAGAATGACCACAAATGGATTCAATAATAACTTTAGAATCTCCTTCAATGTATATGTTTTGTATGCCCAATGATTGAGCCAACTTAATACCCCAAAGAGCCATTGAATCTTCAACTTCATTATTAGTCTTCACACTCAATCCACTAGTGTAAGCTGCAATAAACTCCCCTTTGTGCAATCTAATAAGACCCCCTACCACTGGCTAACCCAGGATTTCCCTTGGACGCACCATCAAAATTCAACTTAACCCAACCGACAGGGGGAGCTTTCCAAAAAGTGTTAGCTTAAGCAATTTATTTGGTTGGATCTATATTATTCAGATATTTATCTGTACCCCAACTTTTAGCAATGAAAATTTTTCTAAAGGGAGGAAAAATTTTCAACTTCTTGATTTTGGAGTTGAACACATTTTCGACAAGGAGTTTAGAAAAGGAGAAGAAGACCTCCTCAACACTCCTCCCAGTATCCCAAAAAATGTAGTTATTCCTTTCCTTCCAGATCCCCTAAATGAGATGAGGAGGGGCTTGCTCCAAAGTTACTTGATGATGGGATGAGAGAAGGGAGATTTCTAACTTTCTACAAAACTACTCATAGTGATATTTATAACCTAGTAAATTTCAAACTTCTGCAGCGTCTTCTCCCAAATGAGTCTAGAGAACTCACAATGGAAGAATATATGGGACACACTTTCTTCCACCTATTGACACAAAAAACATATATTTGAAAGTTGAAATCCCCACTTTTTCAAGTTATCCAAGGTGAGGATTTTATTATGAGTAGCTACCCACCAGAAGAAATTGACTTTAGGCACAAGTTTTTGATTCCAAATCTTCTTCCAAAAGTTATCCATGTTTGGGGGATCTATAAGCAACCCATAAGTAGATCTGATTGTGAAAGTACCCCTATTGTCTCGAGTCCTAAGAACTTCATCTTCACTAGGGAATATAATCCTAATTCTTATTGTTCACAATAGTTATGTGTGAATATTCTTTTTTACAATTTAGATTTTCTTTAATATTATTTTCACCTACAAAAGTAGAGTAGGATATGCAGTTTGAATTTACATTTGTTTATGTTTGCAATATGTGTTGTCATTGATGTCAACACTTAGAGTAAGGTTAGCACTCAGTTTGTGATGATGATTGCAGTGAGATGTAGCGATGATGCTGATGTTCATAATGTTCATGGTCATGCCTTGATTAATAATAGAGATGCAGTGAGATACAATGATGATGCTGATATTCATGGTTGGTTGCTGATATTCATGGTTGGATATCATGCCCTGATTAATGTCAAGACAAGGTGTATTGAGCACGTTTGTGGTCAACAAAGATGATTTCATGATGAGATATTAAGATGGGAATTAGAAGCATAAATATGAATGATGAAATATTAAGATGGGAATTAGAAGCTATTCTGAGGATGAGAAGATGTTGTTGATGACTTACAACATGTTATATGATCATTCTTGATGATCCTAAGAAAGTGTGAGTTGCTACAACAAAGTTCTAGCCTCCAGATGTTTGTATAGGTTGTTGTTGCAGGAAGCTACCTAGAAGACTATCTGGTAAAATGCTCTGCATTCCTCTACATTTGAAGATATGGTCATGTGCTTTAGAAGTTAAGTTTAGTATAATGTAAAGGTGCTAAATCCAAAGTTTTAGATCATTTTCTCCTCCGCAGTGAAAGATATAAGTGACAAAGTTCTGATCCATGCTCTGATAGTATAATGTGTTGGTGAAGACCGTTTGGCATGTTCTGCATTCCTTTGTAAGTGAAGATTTTCCCATGAAGTTTTGAGGATGTATTCAAAGCTATGTGTGAGTGCATCCATATGTGTTTTAAGTGGTTTGGAGGTCAGCAAGTTCAGTTTTCAAATGATACTTGTGATATAAATAGTTTTGGATGTCTAGTTGTTCTTAGGACATATGCTGATGATGTGCACCAACTTGTTGTGGCAAGAAATGGTACATTGACTAATGGAAGATGGTCTTGATGATCTTGTGATGTTCCTTGTTTCTCTGCAAGATGTTTTTTTCTCTCTCTAGAACTGACTAGGGTCCAAAATGATGGTGTTGCTGGGTTATGCTCTTGTTTGGCCGACTGAGGAAGGTTGATGACGTGCGGCACACATTTGTTGTTGTCCAAAGTTCAAGGAAGGTTTGGAGATGTTGCATAGGTCCCGTTGACTCATCTAGAAGAGGACCAAACAATGTTTAATCATGCATGAGTACCGTCTAGATTTTGAAGTCTGATGTACTACATGTTTCACGTTTTCTTGCTTAAGGGTGACCTAATTCAAATTTGTGAAGCGTGCGGATGTTATTCCTTGAATAATGATGTTGCAAAGAATGTTTAGGACTGAGCTAAGCATGTATTGGGATCCACAAGTTATGTATTTCTTTCTAGAGTAGCATATAGTCCATGATAAGGCTTGTCCTATGCATGTTTCATGTTGTGTGATCTCTGGCCAACTTGTAAAATATAATATTCTTATTGTATTGGCCGACTTGTAATGAAATTAATGAAATTTCATAATATATTGTAAACCTAGTTGGTATAGGTGGAGTATGATTGCGAAAATGAAAATTTGAGAGTGTGAAGAGTTGAAGTATGAATATCACATGCATTGTGATGTGCGATCGAAGGAGAAAGAGAAGTAGTGTTAGAGGCTATCCTGATTCATCTTGAAGACATTTTTGTGACAGGAGGGAAGTGAAGAGTGTGCCTAATTGATTCAATCATTAGAAGAAGCATAATTGCAATCATTAAAGCTGTGTGCTTTATTATCAGTTTTTAGAGAGTAGAAGGACTATCATGCTGTAATCTTTTATGAGTTCATTCTTAGTTCAGGGAGTAGTTGCTTCCTTGGGTTGTAGCCCTAAAACAAAGTTTGTAGGGAGTTGTAGCTTCCTTGGGTTGTAGCCCTAAAACAAAGTTGTAATTTTGAGATTCATATATTATGAGTTAATCCTCACCGTGTTTTTTCCTTTCTTGGATTTTCCACATATATCTGGTGTTATGTGTTGATGTACATTGTGTTGATTTCTCATGTTTATGTTAATGATGTAATGCTTAAGTTTTAATATGCTCCAGAGGATTTGAAAGTTGTTTAGATATTGATTCACCTCCCTCTCAATATCCTGGTGTGTTCAACAATTGGTATCAAAGCTAAGTTACTTAGAAGAAGCTTAACTGCTTGAGGAAGGTCTAGGATGGCTCATAATGGATCTCATATAATGCCCCCACCTGTTACATTGAAAATTTGAACACAAACACACACAATAGTCTATATAATTAATGCAAGTACTTTGATAGAGCATGTCAACAACTCACCATACAATCATTAATTCATCTCATAAAATCTAGTTAAATACAACAAGTGTTATGATAAAACATAACTAATTTCTTTATTGAGATGCATAGACTTAAAATATCATGTTTAGTCGTAAGAAAAGAAAGATTAAGGTTTAATGAGTTTTGAACATAATTCACCTACACACTCATATGATACCAAACTACCAACTATTAGGATAGGGAAAGGGTAGTTCTTTTGAATGAACTTCTAAATTTTTTTATTAGATCTAAATAAGAAATACATAAACAAATTACACAAAATCTTTAACATAAATACAATGTATCAAATTAAGATAGTGCATTAGCTATTTTAGAAAATGCCATCAAGTGCACTTTAAGAGCTTGAAATTAAATGTATGATTCCTTTCATCTAACTGTAAGATATATCCATAAGGAATTCTACCACACTTTAAACAAATAGGATAATTAATATGATTAATTGATCTTATCTTACCATATACCTTTCATTTCACATTGCACCATTCCAAAATATCTTTCCTTGCTCCAACACATGTTTTGATTTCTACAACACTAGAAGTAACAATTAGTCTCTTTAATTAAATAAATGAATCATGTTACATTTCTAATGCATGATATAGAAAAGAAACAGGACCTAAGGGCTAGACCTAGGCCTTAGGGGCTCATATTAAATAGCCTTGATTATGTAATGTGATCAGAAGCTCCATAGTTCGCCAACTTTGACTTTCAACCAATTTGGTTGTCCCAACATAATACAATTTTGGTCAACCAGAACATTAACTAGTTTCGAAACAAGAGTTTTAGATCCACTTTGTAGTGTGTTGTTATAAAGATAGAACAACTAAAGTACAATTAAACGTATCACAAAATTATTCATAAATAGGTCACCACACTATCAACAAAATTGATACCACAAGAAACTATTCAAGTGGGTACGCAACCCTTTCTAGGGTGTAGCTCCCCTAGACAATTCCTCATCGACTGCCACCCACTCAGGTGAGCAAGGATGGATTACTAAAAGAGAGATATTAAAATGATTCAATCATAACTTTACCTCATTTGATCATATTACCAACTTACAACTTAATTATACTTACACCTAAAGAACCTTAGATTTCAGGGTTGAATACACTAAGCATTTACTATGTCACACAAGTACCTTGGAGTGTTAGAAATGAAAGCACAACTACTCAATGGAAATCTGATTCAAATATGTGTTTAATAATCTTTAAAAGTGTATTATCAATGGAGATTATAACATAGAAAAGAAACTATGCATCACAGAAACACCAAATCAGAAAATTGAACACATAGTTCACAATGTTTAACATGGAGAAAACCCTTTTGGGTAAAAAACTCCACACAAGAAAGAGGCCCAAGTTTGTATTAATCTGAAAATGATTGTACAATACAACTCCACGAATTCTCCCTTCAGTCTTCAACCTGACAACATTCTGGCAACACCTGAGTACCTAAAATCTATATTGCAACAAAAAATACAATGGCAAATATATATAGAAGTGTTTTCCCTCCAATCTAGGCATTCACTTTCTCTCTCCTAAGATTCCCCCACATGCAAACATTAAATATTGTCATACATGCAACCTCCATGTGTCAAAAGATGTCCATGCAAAGTTGGGCGCCCAAGGTCAAGAATAGCATCTTATGACGCGTCATAACCGTCATAGATACCACCAAAGTGTATCTTCCCAAAATGGGTGCCTGGGGCTAAACATAGCAACTTACAACTAATGAATATCCGTCATATGCGTCATAGTGTCATAGAATCTTATGACAACTTGCAACTGTCATAGATTCTTTACATGCACCCAACAAACATTATGATGTGTGTCATATGTGCTAAAAATAGTTGATTCTCCCAAGGTGGTGCCTACACTCATTTACTTATGAGTTTTACAATTGCTAATAGTAAATATCACTCCTTAATTACCTTCGGTGACTCCGGAATTACCATTGCTAGTGAAACTACCTCATTCCCTTATGGGTAATTACAAATTATAAATAATAAATGGAATAAATACAATATTGGAATTTACAAGGTTAATGGCACGTTATTCCAACATGGAGGCCATGCAGAATGACATCAAATAGTCTATTTACTTGTAATCCCTTAATGGAATAATAGAGAAGTTATAACAAACTAATCCATTCTCCTAAATAACATGTAAAAGTTTCCATAAGAACAAGCAAATTATATAGCTATAGGATATTAATTTCATCAATCATTCAATATAACACAATACCAAGTCAATGGCCCTCTATTATACAAATTCAAAGTATCAATATCTAAGATCATAAATATTCAAGTCTAAGATAAGACATTTACTAACTATTTTGGATTCAAACTCAAATAAATTACTTCTCTTCATTGCTATCCCATGACATGGAAATTTCATATAATTTTAGACAATAAGAAAAAAATAAACTAAAATTTAAATACTTTAATTTCTATTCTTGATTTAGTTTTAAAATAGAATGTCAATTTTATTTTCTATTCTTGAGTTAAGGATATTTTAATTTAAAAATGTAGGAATTAAACTATTACATTACTTTTATGCTAGAAATTTCCTTTGTATAATTCGCATAAAAATAACTTTCATTAAGAAATCCATAACTTTCTTAAAATAAAATATTTTTCTAAATTTTAAATGTGTTATAAAGGTACAATAGAGATCTAAAACTATCATGAATAATTAAATAATGATTTCCTTTAATATAATTTTCATATATATATATATATATATATATATATATATATATATATATATATAATCCTCATAGTAGCAACATAGATATTGATAGTTAATCAATTTCACATATCTAATAATTGGGAATTTGGGTATGGATGAATTCTTACAATGATTTCGTCAACTAAGTTTTGTGTCATCAATAAAAATATCGAAGGAACCCAGCTTATAAAATGGAATTTATTAAAGAAGCAACAAACACATTTTTCTGAAAATAATTTTATAACAGCACATACATCCAGTCACAAATATTTTTATATCTCAAAAAGTAGAATCTAGGTATCACTAATCTTTTTATATGTTTTAAAAATCTTAATGGCTCACTTGTACTAAAATTTTCAGAATAAACCAATTTCAAAGATAAATTTTATTGAAGAAGAAACAAACTTGAAAGTATGTCTGGAATAAACTTGAAAGTATTTATGAAGGAGATAGTAAAGTGAAGCAAGCCAAGATGCAAATTTTCAAGAGCAAATTTGAGACCTTGAGGATGACAGAAGATGAAAACATTGCTAGTTACATGCTCTGGTGGATGAAATAGTCAATGGCATCAGAGGTCTTGATGGGGAAGTGAAAGAAGATGAAATTGTGAAGAAGGTTTTGACATCTCTTCCTAAATTCTACAGTCATAAGGTGTCTTCTATTAAGGAATCTCAGGATTTGAATAAATACACAAATGATCAATTGTTTGGCTCTCTCATAGCTTTTGAAATGAGAGAATTTGACAACAGTGCCCCAAAGAAGGAAGCAAAATTCAAAGCAAGTAAGAAGACTGAAGATGAAGCAATTGATCAAGATGATGACCTTGATGAAGTAGAAGCAAACTTTGTAAGAATATTGAACAAAGGCATATGCAAATATAGAGATAAGTTACCTTTCAAGTGTTTCAATTGTGGAAAGATTCGTCATTTTGCTTCTAAATGTCCATTTAAAGAATCAAAAGGTAATAGAAAAAGAGAGAAGCCTAAAAGAAGTATGTATTCCATGGAGAACAAGTGTTCTTTAGAAGATGAGAATTATGATTCAATTCAAATGATGAAACACTTTTCATGGCCTTGAATGTTGGTGACAAAAAGGATGATATTGGAAAATGTGAAAAATCTAATACCTTGCAAGCTGACCAAAACAATGATAAGTCAATGGTTGTATGGATTGCCTTTCATACAAAAGAAGAAGCCAAAGCTTGGGTAATTGATAGTGGTTGATCTAACCACATGACTGGTGAAAAGGAGAAGTTTATCATCCTTAAAAAGTGGAATGGTGGAGCTGTTAAGTTTGGTGGTGGTGAGTCAGCATAATTCTATGGAAAGGGTACTATAACCATTGATGGAAAGAATAGGACTGAGGATGTCCTCTATGTCAAAGGGATAAAGTGCAATCTTCTCAATGTCAATCAGATGTGTAGTAAAGGATACAATCTTACCTTTCATGCCAAAGGTTGTGAAATCAAGAAGGTAGAGTCCAGAAAACTTGTTGCAGAAGGTATCAATTCATATGGAGATATGTATCATCTAAAGGAGGTAAATGGAAGAACATGCTTATTGGCTCAGTCCAGTGAGTGTTGGTTGTGGCACAAGAGAATGGGACACATTAACTTTGATAATATGGTAAAGATCAGCTCTATTCATGTAGTGAGAGATATGCCCAAGATAACCAAGCCTGCAAACACACTATGCAAGGAATGCCAAATGGGAAAGCAGACAAAGACAAATTTCAAGAGCAAGGAGTATTCTTCCTCAATGCCATTGGAGCTGATTCACACTGACCTATGTGGCCCTACAAGAGTAAAAAGTCAACAAGGTGAAAGGTATTTCATGTTGCTTATTGATGATTGTTCTAGAATGACTTGGGTTACTTTCTTAAGAGAAAAATTAGATGCCCTTGATAAGTTTAAGGTTTTTAAAGCAATGGTTGAGAATGAAATGGACACTAAGATCAAATGTCTAAGGTCTGATAGAGGAGGTGAGTTCACTTCAAATGAATTTGAAAAGTTTTGTGAAGATCATGGCATTAGGAGACATCTGTCAGCTCCTAGGACCCCTCAACAAAATGGGATAGTGGAAAGGAAGAATAGTACTATGCAAGAGATGGCTAGGGCAATGTTGAAGGATGTAGATCTGCCTAATATGTACAGGAAGGAAGCAATTCACACTGCTGTCTATCTACTCAATAGAGTAGAGTTGAGGTTCACTAGCACTAAGACCCCTTATGAGCTATGGTATGGAAGACCTCCCACTATCAGATATTTCAGGATCTTTGGCAACAAATGCTATATCAAAAGAGATGAAGAATACCTAGGAAAGTTTGATTCAAGAAGTGATGAAGGGATCATTCTTGGTTACTCAACTAGAAGCAAGGCCTATAGATGCTACAACAAGAGGTTGGGAAAGATTATTGAAAGCACAAATGTTAAGGTCGATGAAGATTTGTATCAAATCTCACAAGATTCAGAGGACTCTAGATCTGATATATTTCCCTGCATTGAATTAGAAGAGGAGAAAGAAGAGAAGGAACAAGAACCATAGCAGATACTCAAGACCCCATCAAATTATGTTCAAAGGAATCACTCAGCAAATTAGATTATTGGGGATAAGAATGAAGGAGTGCAAACTAGGACAAAGTTTGCAAAAGTAGGTGAGCAAGTAAACTTATGCCTACTGTCAAAGGTAGATCCTATAACCTTTGTTGATGCTAGCAAAGATGATGATTGGTTGAAAGAAATGGAAGAAGGATTGAATTAGATAGAGAAGAATCAGACGTGGGAATTGGTTCCCAGACCAGCAAATAAGAATGTCATAGGAATAAAGTGGGTGTTTCAGAACAAACTGAATGAAGATGGTGAAATCGTCAGAAACAAAGCAAGATTGGTGTGCAAGGGTTATTCACAAGTTGAAGGTATTGATTTTGAGTAGACTTATGCTCCAGTAGCCAGGATGGAGGCAATCAGGATGTTTCTTGCCCTTGCTACTCACAGGAACTTCAAGGTTTATCATATGGATGTTAAGTAAGCATTTTTGAATGGTGATCTAGAGGAAGAAGTCTACATTGAGCAACCAGATGGGTTTCAATTATTAGAAGATTCAGACATAGTGTGCAGACTCAAAAAGGCCTTGTATAGACTCAAGCAAGCTCCTAGAGCTTGGTATGCTAGGTTGGATAAGTACTTACTTCAGCAAGGATTCAAGAAAGGTACCACAGATAGTAAGCTTTACATTAATGAGGAAGGAGACATGATTTTGATTTTTACAGTATATGTTGATGATATCATCTTTGGTGGAGATGACAAAATGTGTAAGAGGTTTGCAAAAGAGATTCATAAAGAGTTTGAGATGTCCATGATTGGTGAGATGTCTTTCTTCCTTGGGCTTCAAATTGCTTAGCTAGATGCTGGTATCTTTATTTCTCAGGCTAAGTATGTTAGAGAAATGTTGAAGAAGTTTGGTATGGAGGATTCAAAACTAGTTAGTACTCCTATGGTCACTAGATGTCACTTGAGCAGGAATGATGAGTCTTCGGAGGTTGATCAGACTCTCTATAGATCTATGATTAGAGGATTGTTGTACTCGATTGCTTCTAGACCTGATATTATGCATGCAGTATGTGTGGTTGCTAGATATCAAGCTAATCCTAAGCAAACACATGAGAAGGCAGTGAAAAGAATATTCAGATACTTGAAGGGAACTTTAGATTATGGCTTGTGGTATCCAAGAGGTAATGACTTTGATCTGAGTGCTCACACTAATGTTGATTGGGTAGGTTGTGTTCTTATCAACTGCAGAGGCAGAGTATATTGCAGCAGCATCCTATTGTACACAAGTGTTGTGGATGAAGAAAACCCTAAAGGATATCAAGGTACTGTATGATGAGCCTATTCCTATTTTGTGTGATAATACAAGTGTTATCAATATTTCCAAGAATCTAGTGATGCACTCTAGAACCAAGCATATATCAATCAGGTGTCACTTTTTGAGAGAGAAGGTTGTAAATAAGGAAGTGAAGTTGGAATATGTTCCAACCAAGGATCAAATTGCATACATTTTTACAAAGGCTCTTGCAAAGGATACCTTTGAGTATCTCCGACAAAAGTTAGGGGTAATTGCCCCTCCTTCTTGCTAGATGCATAGTGGTGCATCTATCCAGGGGAGTAATTCTTGCTAAATATTTTTCATGGACTAATGGTGGCTACCTCTCTGGGGGAGTAGGTAGTAATTGTTGCTGATAGGGGGATCTTGTGAGTTGCTTCAAGAAAAAGTGTATGAACATCAAAAAGAGGGAGAGAGAGAGAGAAAATGTGCACATTAGGAGGAGAGTTTATATCCTAATGGGAAGAAGCAACCACCCTTTGTCCTTGATGTCAAAGGGGGAGTATGTGTTGCCATCAATGACAAAGGGGGAGATTTTTGGCAATATGTGTTGTCATTGATGTCAACATTTAGAGTAAGATCAGAACTTAGTTTGTGATGATGATTGTAGTGAGATGTAGTGATGATGTTGATGCTCATAATGTTCATGGTTGGATGTCATGCCCTGATTAGTAACAAAGATGCAGTGATGAAGCTGATGTTCATGGTTGGTTGCTAATGTTCATGGTTGGATGTCATGCCCTAATTAATGCCAAGACAAGGTGTATTGAGCATGTTTGTGGTGAACAAAGATGATTTCATGATGAAATATTAAGATGGGAATTAGAAGCATAAATATGAATGATGAAATATTAAGATGGGAATTAGAAACTATGTTGAGGATAAGATGTTGCTGATGACCTACATCATGTTATATGATCATTCCTAATGATCCTAAGAAAATGTGAGTTGCTTCAAGAAAGTTTTGGCCTCCAGAAGTTTGTATAGGTTATTGTTGTGGGAAGCTGCTTGGAAGACTGTCTGGTAAAATGCTCTACATTCCTCCGCATTTGAAGATATGGTCATGTGGTTCAGAAGTTAAATATAATGTAAAGGTGTTAAATCCAAAGTTTCAAATCATTTTCTCCTCTGCGGTGAAAGATATAAGTGACAGAGTTCTGGTCCATGCTATGACTGTATAATGAGTTGGTGAAGACTGTTTGGAATGTTCTGCATTCCTCCACAAGTGAAGATTTTCCCATGTGGTTTTGAGGATATGTTCAAAGTTGTGTATGAGTGCATCCATATGTGTTTCAAGTGGTTTAGAGATCTGCAAGTTCAGTTTTCAAATGACAGTTGTGATACAAATAGTTTCAGATGCCTAGCTATTCTCAGGACATATGTTGATGATGTGCGCCAACTTGTTGTGACATGAAATGGTACATTGACTGATGTAAGATGGTCCTAATGATCTTGTGATGTTCCCTATTGCTCCGCAAGATGTTTTTTGCTCTCTCGGGAACCTGTTGAACACATCAGGATATTGAGAGGGGGGGTGAATCAGTATCTAAACAAACTTCAAATCCTTTGAAGTAGATTAAAACTTAAGCATTATAGAATTAACATAAACATAAATGATCAACAAAATGCACATCAACATATAACACCAGATATATGTGGAAAACCTAAGAAGTACAAAACCACGGTCAGTATTAACTCACAATTTATGAAGCTCAAAATTAAAACTTTGTTTTAGGGCTACAACCCAAGGAAGCTACTACTCCCTGAAAACTTTGGTTTAGGGTCACTCCCAATGAAGATACAACTTCCTACTAACTTTGTTTTAGGGCTACAACCCAAGGAAGTAACTACTCCCTGAACAAAGAATGAACTCAGAAATGATTATAGTATGACAATCCTTCTACTGTCTGAAAGCTGACATTGAAGTTCACGCCTTTGATGATTGCAATTTTGTTTCTTCTAATGATTGGATCAATTAGGCACACTCTTCACTTTCCTCCTACCACAAAAATATCTTCAAGATGAATCAGGATAGCCTCTAACGGTTCTGCTCCTTTTCCTTCAGTCACACATCATAATGTACGTAAATTCATACTTTGCTCTTTATACATTCAAATTTTCATCTTCGCAATCATACCTCACCTAGATCAACTAAGTTCACAATATATACATGATATTACATTGATTACATTGCAATTTGGCCAATACAACAAGAATATTACAATTTACAAGTTGGCTAGAGACCACAACATGAAACATGCATAGGGCAAGCCCTATCATGAACAACACGCTACTCTAAAAGAAAACACATGCCTTGCAGATCCCAATACATGCTTATTTCAGTCCCAAACATCATTCACATCATCATTCTTCAAGGAATAACATCCACACATCACACCTATTTGAAATAGGTTGCCCTTAAGTAAGAACACATGAAGCTTGTAGCACAACTATACACCTAGAAGATTAAACATTACTTGCAGTACATCAAATCACTAGATACTTTACAAAAGTATGCATTGGGCCTCTTTGAGCATGTTAACAAATTTTTATTGACAAAACTTCACATCTGGAAGAGTGCAAAATATTCTAACAAGTCTTCATCACCATTTTACTCTACCAAAACATAGATTGGAACTCTGTCATTCATAGCTTTCATTGGTGAGGGCATACAGACTTTATCTCTTGGATATAACATCTTCGCAACATACTGAACTTAGATTCTAAACCACAGGATCATATCTGCAAATGTAGAGGAATGCAGAGCAATTTCCCAAGCAGTCTCCCAAGTGGCTTTCTATGGCAGAAGTCTTCATCACTTTCTGGAGATCAAAACCTACTTGTGTTCTTGTGACAGCTCATGCAGACATGGAAACATACATTTTAGTGCTTCTAATTCCCATATTAATATATCTTCTTGATGCTTCTAATTCCCATCTTAATATGTCTTCTTGATGCTTCTAATTCCCATGTTTTCTTGATGCTTCTAATTCCCATCTTAACTTCATATTCAACTCTACATTGATTGAGGCCTGACATCCAACCATGAACTTCAGTAACCACATTATATCCAACATGATATCCAACCATGAACTTCTAAATCCCATCTTAATATGTTTTCTCTATAGTCATCGGACATGACATGACATCCAACCATGAACATCAACATACATCCATGAATATCACCATCATACTGCAGCTATCTCCCTTATCAACCTTATCAACATCATTCATCACCATATGAAAGTGTTGACATCAAT
The DNA here is from genome assembly GCA_027924645.1 of Cunninghamia lanceolata. Taxonomy (NCBI): domain Eukaryota; kingdom Viridiplantae; phylum Streptophyta; class Pinopsida; order Cupressales; family Cupressaceae; genus Cunninghamia; species Cunninghamia lanceolata. Next base: position 101,999 of record BSBN01002206.1, read on the forward strand.
GACAACCATATGATAGAGTTGACATCAATGACAACCTTAGGAACCATATGTACATAATAGAATTGGCTAAGGTCTGGAATGATGGTGTTGCTGGGTTATGCTCTTGCCTGGTCGACTGAGGAAGGTTGATGATGTGTAGCACAAATTTGTTGTTGTGCAGAGTTCAAGGAAGGTTTGGAGATGTTGTATAGGTCCTGCCGACTTATCTGGAAGAGGAACAAGCAATGTTTAATCATTCATGAGTACCGCTTAGATTGTGAATTACAATGTGGTACATGCTTCATGTTTTCTTGCTTAAGGGTGACCTAATTCAAATTTGTGAAGTGTGTGGATGTTATTCCTTGAAGAATGATGATGTGAAGAATGTTTAGGACCAGGCTAAGCATGTGTTGGGATCCACAAGGCATGTATTTCCTTCTAGAGTAGCGTGTAGTCCATGATAGGGCTTGTCCTATGCATGTTTCATGTTGTGTGATCTCTGGCCGACTTGTAAAATGTAATATTCTTGTTGTATTGGTTGACTGGTAATGAAATCAATGTAATGTCATGTATATATTGTAAACCTTGTTGGTCTAGGTGGAGTATGATTGCAAAAATAAAAATATGAGAGTGTGAAGAGCTGAAGTATGAATATCATATGCATTGTGATGTGCGACTGAAGGAGAAAGAGCAGTAGTGTTAGAGGTTGTCTTGATTCATCTTGAAGACATTTTTTGTGACAAGAGGGAAGTGAAGAGAGTGCCTAATTGATTCAATCATTAGGAGAAGCAGAATTGCAATCATCAAAGGTGTGTGCTTCATTGTCAGTTTTCAGATAGTAGAAGGATTGTCATGCTGTAATCTTTTCTAAGTTCATTCTCAGTTAAGGAAGTAGCTACTTCCTTGGGTTGTAGCCCTAAAACAGAGTTTGCAAGGAGTTGTAGCTTCCTTGGGAGTGACCCTAAAACCTTCCTTCAAGGAGTAGTAGCTTCCTTGAGTTGTAGCCCTAAAACAAAGTTGTAATTTTAAGCTTCATATATTGTGAGTAAATCCTCACCGTGTTTTTTCCCTTTTTGGGTTTTCCACGTATATCTGGTATTATGTGTTGATGTGCATTGTGTTGATTTCTCATGTTTATGTCAATGTTGTAATGCTTAAGTTTTAATCTGCTCCAGAGGATTTGAAAGTTGTTTAGATACTGATTCACCCCCCCTCTTAGTATCCTAGTGTGTTCAACAATTTATAATATTAGATAAAAAGAACTATTAGTCCAAATGCTTTTTTCTCTATTGCAAACAACCATGAACACCACCTTAGTTTGAAAATGATGACATCATTCATATCTAAAGTGGGGGCACAATAATTACCCTCACCACTTTTTGGTGTTGTTGCCAAGGAATTACTTTAGGTGTTATTAGGGAATCATCATTGAAACTAACTTTTATGATAGAATCTTTAGCAAGCCTTCATTAGAGGTTTCACTTCCTTGCTCTACTAAACAAAAAAAGTTTGTCTATCAAGATAGCAGATAAAGATTTCCAATCCAATTAGAGTAAGTGAGTCTTGATAAGTACTCTTCCATGACACGTTGGTTGAAAGTGAGTGTTAGTTAACAAATCTTTTAGGAGTAGTAGAAAATTATAAAAAAAATCTTTTAATGTATGGTTAGACCAAGAGGTTCTAGAGGTAGATTTATTTGACAAAACCCTCACAACAAACAATAGGAAATGAGGCCAAACCAAAAGAAGCCATAGAGGAAGAACAATTTATTACAACACTTCAATCATTGGAATCAGTGAAAACTTTCTATTGGTGAATATGGATGATATAGATAATGACACAGAAGAAGGAATCATAGAGTGGTGCAGTGCACCTAGGATGTTTTTTTAAGGCAATTTTTTGAATTTTTGTTTGTTAGAGACAAAATGGAGTTTTAAAATAATGTAATGAAGCCTTCTAGAATAGGCATTTACTTTAGTAACGTCTGTAGTTTTCCTAGAATAGGACAGTCTATTTTTAGTTTTCTGTCAGGATAGGCTTTGAATGCCTTCCTTTTTTGGTTTTCCCACAATTTGGGAGTCTTGTAATGGGGGAATTCATTGTAAACATATAAAATTAGCCTCTCACATGTTGAGGCAGTGGGGGGGGTTTGATGAAGTTTGAAGAGCAATAAGAAAAAAAAAATTCCTGCATTTTCACTATTTTTCTGCAATTTCCACGTTCTGTCCTTGCCCGTGCTGTATTGTCATGGTGGAAAACTATTGAAATCATGTGATGCATAGAGTTAGCTTTCATTTAAGCTAGGTTAGAAGGATTTTCATTGGTTTTGAAGGATTTTATAGTCAAATTTCTGAGAACTGGTTTTAAACCCTTGTTTTGAGGGTTTTAGTGAAATCAATGGGTTCCTAACCCATTCCATCTGTGTTAGAACCCCAAAATGGGGTGGAATGGGATTAGTTTGGTGTGTTTTCAATTGGGTTTTGTGTGTAGGAGCTGGGGACAAGTGTAAGTGGATGTTTGGAGCCATTGGAGCCTATTAGTATCATGCATTCGGCCAACTAGGTTTAGCAGAGTGGAGATTTGCTTGTAAAATGAATTAAATTGACCTTGGACCCCAAAAACTTGAGAAATCTATCTATTTGAAACCTATTGGACACCTTGGAACAGGAGTTGGAAGAATAGAGTGGAGTTTGTGTGTACTTGGTGTGTAAAACCAACCTAATTAGGCCTAGTAGGAAATCGGTACAATCATATTTTGAGGTTTGTGTTCCAAGGGACCCCCTATTGCATGTTTGGTATGTTGTAGAACTTGATAATGGGTATTCAAAAAGCCCATCACAGTCTTTTTGGAGGTCAACATCAAAAGTTATTGCTTGACCGTCCCTTTTTGAGGGCTATAAGGAAGTTGGTCAACTTGTGAAGGAAAGGGTATAAGGAGTTGTTTCCTGAGCATTTGGGTGGTTTTGTGAGCTTTGACCAATTAGGCATAGGTGGTCTAGGGTCCCTAGAAGGTTTGGAAAAGAGCCCATGTGTATGAACCATTTGGTGATGTTGTTAGCTAGTATTGGAACTATGGACAAAGAGAGGACAATCAAGTCCAACAAAAAGGACCATTGGAGCAACTAGGTCCACAAGGGCCTTAAAGTCTTGTTTGCCCTACCATCCCCTACATCCTCTTCCCTAAGTAGTTAAGTTGTGACCCCTTTGTGGTGTTGGCTCTGCATCATAGAGAAATAATTTTCATATACCCCATAGTTTCAAAACCACATGAAGAGGCTCCTATGAAGAATGTATCTTTTAGGGGTAGAGCCTTTTAAGACCTAGACCAATTCCTATTTGAATTTAAAGCGATCTATCAGACCTATGACTATGGGACTACCAACCAAAAACTAAAGTTGTTTCCCTCCACACTAAAAGACTTGGCCACACTATGGTTCATGGGATTAAAACCAAACTCTATCCATACTTGGAGAGAAATGGAAACCAAATTCCTGGACAAGTACCAAAGTATTGTAGGGTAAGAAACAAAAAAATAATTAAAATGAAATAGAAAGAAGATAAAAACATGGAGGATTATCTTGATCAATTCCTCTTTGTTTATCGTTGTTGTGGCAATGTATCAGACCAAGAAGTGAGTAAAAACCACATTTCTTATAGATCTAGAGGAGGATTCCCAAGAAGCCTTAGGACCTCATGGGAAAAGGTGACATGCCCATGACTTGGACTCAAAGACATTGTTGAACTTTGCAAAAATTATTTGTGCACTAGGATTGGAATTAGGAAACCCAAGACTATGAAAGGACAACAAATAAAATAGAATAGTTGGTGGAAGAGTTGGCAAATTTAAAAATAGATATTTTAGTATGTATCTAAACACCATGCTAGATGGACTTGAAGAAAAGGGCGAACCAATGAACCTCTCACCATCTATTGCCCTAGGTGCAAAAAACAAGACACACACTATGTGATTAGCCTTTAGATAAAATAGGCATTTGTAACATCCATGATAAAAAACATTCTATTGACCAATGTGACTTAATCCCTATGATAAATAATCATATGAAAAAGAGTGCCTAGTCTAAGGAAGAACTCAATTACTCAAAGTAGTTTTGCCCTTATAACTAGTACTCAAACTAGTTTGCCTTGTGTGCCTCTTCAAATTGGTCTACCAATTAGTGGGTGGTGCCATGAGTTAGTCCCGTAGCCCTCCATAGTAGTCGGGACCATATGCATGGACTCCTCGGGACTAGACTCACCAATCTTGGGCCAATCCATAGCAGACTAACCAATCTTAGAATCAATGGATGCCCCAATAAACATATAACTAACCATTTCAAGGATAGAGATGTTTCCCCCAAGTAGTAGCACGATTTGCTACCTAGTCCCTCTAACATGCAACAATCACCTCAACTTGAGAAAGTAAATCAACCACAACTATCTAGCCAGCTTATGGCCGATCTGAAAAATAATAGATAGACCGCAGCTATCTATAACACAGACCAAGAGAACATAGCTAGAATTAATGCCATAGCTTGTAACAACATTCAGCTTCGATAAGGAAAAACCCTACCAAAACCCTCATCTCCTACTATTGTCGAAATCTCTGATGAGGAGGAGAAACATGCTTATCCTAAAAAATTAGAGCAAGAAAATACAATTCCCTAAGAGAACATCCTACATTTCTTTCTGTCTACATTGTTCCCAAAATGATTAAAAAAAAGTAGTTTCACCCACAAACCTTCACACGTATATGAATCTCAGCTAGTACAAGAGCTCAAATGATTGAACATCGAAATCCTACTATGTTAAGCTTAATAATTATTTGAAGATTACATTTAATGTAAGTACTTCTAAATAACATTTATAAGACTCTAATTTATAAGGTTTATCCTTATAAAGTAAAATAAGGGGTAATTTATAAAGTTTATCTTTATAAATAAATAATTTATGCATTAATTAAATGCATACCCAAAAGGTTCTATAGTGAAAGGTTGTGACCTATTTACCAACCCCTTAGATTACTTTAAATATAGGCAATCATAAAACATATATTACAATGTGAACATATTGCATATATATTGGTATGTGCAAGAGGTGAGAAAACATGAGAGGTTTATTAATAAATGTATTGTATATGCATGTGAGGCTATTATGGAAAGAAGGGGAGGAAGATGATACTATAAAATCTACATTATTATAAGTTTCCTCAAATAATGAATGATTTTAATGGTTTTTTTAATCAGTGAATGGGGAAATTTTAGCCTGGCCTTTCCAAGTTAGATGAATCGCTTTTGACCAGAGCTATGAACCGGTGAGGCCACAACGCAGGGGACCTCATCCCCTGGCATTAACATATGGCATGAACGCCTGCGTTCATGCTAGAGGTTCAACCTGTGAGCTCATTGGTCCAGCAAAGGCCCACACCCTGTGAGCACAATAGCCCAGCAAAGATGCAAATCCTGCAAGCATGTTAGCCCAATGAAGGCACAGAGTTTACAAGCTCTTTGGCCAAGCGAGGGTTTGAACCCTGGTGGCTGCCACTACAACTGAGTGACTTAACCACCGAACCATGCCCTTAAGAGCAATTTTAATGGGGTTTTTTTACCAACAATGGTTTTCCCTTATAAACTAGGGGAGAGGACCCAGTAATGGTGCACCCTAACTTCACAACCTCTCAAAATCATACATGGCAATTTCAAATCACTCCAAAAATTTTACAGTAGCTTACTTGGCAATGCCCTTGCTTATAACTAAGGTTTTAGGGCCACATCATCAAATATGATGCCATATTAGCATGCTTTTTGTTGAGGTGTCAAATAGTTCCCCCAAAAAAGGGTGGACCAATAGGTGTCCATTAAGTCATGATTTGTTGGTGGGCTGATGTGGCATCACATGATTGGTTGCTTTTTAAATCTAAAGGGCACATTTCATTCAATTATTAGTACTTATAGTAACACTAACAACCTTAAAGTCACAACTACTAGTACTAAACTTCAAAAAATATTGGACCTTAAATGCACATATACTATCTCAACCATTGGAACTATCTCACCTATTGGGTCTTTTCGCCTATGTGTTCTTTGTGTAATTTATTTATTTACTTCTATACTATTTTCTATTTATTTCATGACTAAGTACCTATATACCTTGGTTTCTATTATGGTATCAAAACCAAATTATGCTATATAATCATTTTTACAGGTAATTTTGTCTTGACAATTCGATTTGGGAAACTACAATTTATAATATTGATTTGACATGATGGTTGTAATTTATTAATTCTAAAACAGTTATAGTATGGACTCCAATTATTGTTATATTATATTGTTGTGATATATCTATTTTACTTGTGAGACACTTTCGGTGGTGTTCTACCTTCATTGTTGGCCCAACATTCACAACCTTTTCTATCATCGTGTGATTCCTTTCATAACCCCATGAGCCCTGTATTTCCATGGGGGAGGCTTTGGCTGCTGGTCTCATATGCCTCACATATGAGACCTTTTGGATTCGTTGGCTGGTTTATGTTCATTTCATCATACAGGCTAAGTCCTTGTCATAAAAGGAATCAGTGGCCTTGTTTTTAAGTCTTTTGATGCTCCATTTCTTACTACCGTGTGGGTCTTCATGTTGGTATTCAAGTATACACTGAGCTTCTTCCTTTTTATTTTTTATTTAACCTCTGTTCGTATACACCTAGCCGTGTTATATGCCTGCAGCCTTCTCACATTTGCTATACAATTTGACATTTCTTACTGGCTGCTCTATTTTGGTATGCACAGCCTCTATAATATATGTGCTATTTATGAGACTTCCATGTCATCACCTTTGATTACGCCAAGCTAGGATCTTCTCATCACTCTCCAATATGCTTATGGAGAGTCTTCTATTCATGCCACCTTTTTTACTAAATATTAGAAAGCCTTTTTCAAATTCCTTAAACTTTTAAAGTTTTACATTTTGCAATTTTTAGAAAGGAAATACAGTTTGGGTCATTTGATTTGAAGACACGGAGTCCTCAAATTAGAATTATCTATTATTAGAGTCAATCGTAGTCATGACTGGTACTTAACTAACTATGGAATTTTTAATTGAGTAGGGAATTTTATGGATTGGAGATTTTGCAATATTTGCACCCTCAATTTTCTAGAAGATGAGCAATCTCTTTGATTACAAAAGAATTTAGGGACAACTTTTCCTAAATCAATGTAATTTAATTTAGAACTCATGTAATGTTGGGGAGAGTGATGAATTTAAATGTACCAAATACTATTTTGATTTTTTACCACTAGTGAACTTGATCGAAATCAATTTCACTTAGGTGCATTGATAATCAAATCATTTTAAAGTCTAAGTAATTGTGTTTAAATACAAGGCAAATTATGAGTGTAGCTAGGGACAAAACTAACTAACCACTTGGTGTCTAGAACCTCTGTCAAGGTTTACTGCTATGTCACTACTCTTCAATGTCATCGGCATACACTATTGTCTCCTTGCATGATAAGGGCAAGTCCTGTAGACTATGATAGGAATCTCTACACTCTTTGTCATTTATGATATTTTATGATTCTTTAACACTCTTGCAAACACATTCTTAGCAGGCCTTCAATACTTGTGAATCTTCCCTATAGACATCAACACACATGATAACAACCAGGATTAGCACAACAAATAAGAAACCAAAAACATAGTAGAACCTTCTATTTTCTACCTTATAACTTCCTCAAAATAATGGTGCAGAGATATACACATATCTAAACACTTTAATAATGCTCACTTCCCTTTTTCATCTTTATGGCCTTGTATCCGCACATGTCTCTTTGATCCCAAGTAGAGTTGATATCACATACTCTCCTTCCTTGGCTCATAGTGCTCTTCTATATACATTCAGTTCCAAAACACATGCATATGTTGTATGGATCAATTTATAATATCTTGACTTTTAAAAGAATTCCTAAGGGATTGTATGAGCCTCATGATTTAACAATGACCTAACATACCTTGAAATACCATAGGAATTTTCAAGATGCTTTATAGACCTTTATAGAGAAACCCCTAACCTCTTAATGGACTATCTTTTGTAGGTTTGTAGATCTCATTCACTATATACCCTGGTGCATTAAGCATAATAACTAAAGAGAAGATCAGGTTCTATTGAGGTTAAAGAATAAACCTTGATAGTGAAAGGAAAAACTTCAAATCTCACCACTTCAAGTTCATATTTCCTCCTATAATGTATATCTTTGCAAACCTTGTTAGTGTTTATCTTTAGCACTGTAATGGTTAGCATATGCTCTCAACCCTTTGTTAGGGTTTGAAAGACCTTTGCACATCCTTGTAGATCCCCTAATTGCCTTACAAGGTCTAGTTGTCCCTATACTTGTATTGACTGTCCCTCTTTTCACCACATTTTAGCATTGTATTATTCAAGTTTGTTTCACCTTTGATGACTGTCTCTGACCTATGAGAGAACAGTGATATATCTTGTTTGTAAACCTTTGGTGTATACTTTTCCTTTGAACCTTTGCAGATCCCTTCATGAACTTTTCTTGGGTTTTGAAGTGTTTCTATTACAGAGACCCACCCAAAAGATTCCCAAGACTGCTACTACCTGCTCCATTGTTGTCTTCTTTGTTGGTCTCCATTCTAGTTCACACAGGTGATTGTATCCTCTTCTAACTCCACAATGTAGACCTCCAATATCTCTATCATCTTTGTGTTACAAGACTCAAACCATCAGAAAATCATGCACTGTCTCTTCATAACAGTTTAGGATCTTTATGAACTATGATTTCACATGCAAATACTAAATCTTTCTCTCTATTTGGCATTAGATGAGCTTCACACACCCCTTGAATAAATTTCTATACCTCTGCAGATCTGACAATGGCTCGACAATCCATTAGACTGTTTAATAATTTTTCTTGATGCCCTACAACACATTATGGACTCAACAGAGTTTCTTCAAACATCATGTAGACCTTCAAGAGGATTCAAAATTGTTAGAAATATTAATGGCTTTTGATAAGCTCATGCTCCTGGTAAGATTCACTAAAGACTAGAACAACCATGCAATCAATAAGAAACCCTAAAACTTGACCAAAAAAACCTAAAAGACTCAAACCTAGACTTAAAAATTTCACAAGGTTCAACCATTGCTTTGACCATTTTCAAAACAATACCCCCTCCACGAGCTGTATGAGGTCATTTTGAAGAAAATAAGGTTTTAAAAGCACTTTTTGAAAGGTTTTATGGCATTTTGACTCCTAAAACATGTCATTTAACTCTATGAGAACACTTTTATCACATATATGCATTACAAAACCTTGTTTAACCTTGACAAAAGCTCAAAGAAAAACTAATGCACCTATAAATTATGACCAAAAGACTCAACCTTAATGATCCAAAACAAGGCATAAGGATCTATAAACTCAAATTTAAAGCCCTATAACACCTCCAAGAAATCTTTGGTGGCTATTTGAGCCTTATTGGGTGAAATATGTCAACAATCACAATGACTTCTACCAAGTTATGTAAAAATATTTTGGTCTAGCTTGCTCAACATGCTTAGAAAAATGGGAAGACCTCCACAACTACTTGAAAAATAAGGAGATTATCAACCCAATTAATTTTTAAAAGTGATTCATGAAAGCTAAAGCAATTATTTAAATGATGGAAAAGTTTAAACATGAGTGGGTGGCAATGAGGTTGAGACCTCTCTTCATCCTCATTCCATTCCCTCTCTTAAACACTATTATAGAGCAAGGCTTTCAATCTTTAAAGCATGGAGGACTTGGGTTGAGAAATATAGGGGACATGGTGAGTCAAGCTAGTTCAATTAGGGCACCTTCATGTGAGAATATGATTGCAGCCACTTGTGGGAAGCATTGAACACATAGAAAGATCAATGAGCTATAGGAGGACCTACAAAACCTTAGGCCTCGAGACCATAAATTGTCCCATCTAGAGTTTAAAAACAACTTCCTTTTTTTCCTTGTCTTATGTTTTAAAGTGGATTTAGGAGTAGTTTTAAGATTTATAACTTGCTTAAAACAAAGTAGAGGATATACATGTTTGGTTTATTTTTGTAAATCATTTATTCTAAAATGTTAGTATATTATAAAATCTTTGCTAGTCAAAAGATATAATTTTTTTGTATACTTGGGAGCATTTTGAGTATGTGGATATTAATACAAGATATAGCTTCAAAGTTCATCTTTGAAGTTCTTGCTCCAAAGTTATATCTCTAAACTTCTAGCTCTTTAGCTCTAAATTTTTAGCTCTAGAGTATTTAACTCCAAAACAACTATTCAAGGCTAGCTCTATAGCATTTTAGGAGGCTCCAGTTAACATGTAGGTACCTTTGGAGTTCTATGCAAGATTATTTTAGAATAATCTTTGAGGCATGAAATGATTCCAAAGGATATAAAACTATCATAATACTTCATCTACAAAGTATCTCTAGCATGCAGAGTATATAAAAGGACCAGTTAGTGAAAGATAATTATGAACATGCAAAAAACATTCAAGAAAAAATAGAATTGTAAATGCATGTGTACTGTCCTCCCATATTTTGGGATGGATAGTTAAGTTGTATTAGGAGTCTTAGTTTCAATAAGACCATCTTCGGATGAGTAGTTGTGTTTTATTAGGAATCCTTGTAAGAATAAAGGTCATCATGCATTAGAATTAAAATAGGTACGATGGCCAAGATCTTAGGAACACTTATGTTTAGTTTGAGTTGTGTTAGGAACTTTTATCTTAGGAGTGGTTGGGCTTTCTAGTATAAGTAAAGCCAACCAACTCTAAAAATGTTAACAGTCAATAGTTACTAAGTAATAGAAATTATTTTGTATACAAAGTAGAAGTAGAGTACATTTGGTTCTTATGTGATTACCAATTTTATGAATGAAGATTTGAGTTCTTAAGCATTTTGATAGTCATTGTCTGATCAAGTTAACCCTAGTCCAACAAAGGAGCAAGTTCCCATGTTGCTTGTAGAGGGAAGGAGATTATGGTATTTCTTAGCTAGATATACTTTGCATTCCATGAAATAGATTGTGTAGCTTGTTTATTTATTTATTCAAATGAGTTGTTGAATATTTTTTCATATTATATTCATTTCTAGTATTTAATTTCTTCTGGTAATGTAGTATTTTTTTCAGAATATTTCCTATTTTTTGTTGTTAGCAATAGTGCTATGTAGAATATTATTTTTTGTCATTTAGATTTAATTTGATATCAACATTTAAATAGTTTATTTTTCACCTCCAGGTAGTAGATTAGGATATGCAATTTGAATTTACATCTGTTTTCAATTTTAGATTAAAAAAAAATTGTTAGTCCAAATGCTTTTCCCCTATCACAAATAGCCATGGACACCACTCTAGTTTGATAATGATGGCATTATTCATATCTAAAATGGAGTCACAAAAACCACCCTCATCAGTAGATATGCTACTATACAATCAAATTTTAGAGATAAGGTTCTAAAACTTTCACCAAAATGTTGTAGCTTAACTAGTCAAGTAAACATATGCAATAGCCAAACAATCCTCTACATGTGTAGGTTAAATGGCTTAATAGCTTATATAAATAGTCGATATAAATTTGAAGTATTAAATTAATAGGGTAGGTTTTACATTTTATTTGTATGCATAAGGATAGATGTTATTAATGGAATATCCATGGAATTTCAAAGCTTGTGGAATTGATAGCTATAGAAAGATGGGCATATGGGATTACAAGGATATCAAACTAATCATAGTTGTAAAATCTATAAGAAAATCCTATATATAAATATATGGTTTTAGGGATATAGGCAAGTCTAACTACATAGTTTGTATGCCTTAAACCCAGACAATATAATTAAAAAAAAAACAATTTTTAGATCTACCATTTTTCTCTAATGGGTATAGGATATATTTTTTTAATTGGCAAACTGCAATCACGGGGACCGTTCCCTTTCTATTATATTATAACTAAAATTGAACGGAGTTTTTTAACAATAACTGCTCAGCCTATATGCATGAGCTTCAACAGTATCAAGGTATAGCCAAAATCCATGTATAACAATTTATCCACTTTTCTAACAGTCTATCCAAATTGTTAATAGCCTATCCATACTTCTAATAACGTATATACACAAAATCCCTATATATACATTAAACAGTAAAAATAGAACAAACTATTTTGAAAATATATTATGCATTCGGGTCGACCTCATAGTAGAAATTGATGAAATCTTGCATTCACTCAAACTCCTGCTCTAGGCCCATAATTTTCTTCAAGAAACCTACCCCAGTCACCGCCTTCCTTTTCCAAGCCACCATTTTACCCATCGGAGCTTCTATGATGAAGGGGAGCCACTCAACCAAATCCCCTGCCTCATTGACCCTGTGAAAATCATTTGGCTGAGGAATCCCTACACCAATTATCGCCACCCCCAAGCACCTCTACCCAGCCATATGCAAACTCTTCCTCCACCATTGCTTCCATTATCTGTTTCACCACATTCTTGCTTTCTCCCAAATCTAAAAGACAAGCTAAAAACATAGACGAGATGTCTGAATTTACTTGGTATCTATATCCACCACCCATGAAATCTTCACCTAAAATCCATTCAACTGCAAACAACACCAACCCGTTGTAGTCTCTTCACTGTAATACCACCTAAAAAATCCATTTGTCACTTTGCAAAGGTGGGGCATATTGGTGTGTTCATTATCCAATTCTCTGTTAGAGGTAAATCCTGAATGCAAAAATGCCTTCTCAAATGATAGTTGCTATGAATATCTCCCATCATTAAACACTCGCATGCTTCGCCACCTCTCAAACACTTGGATGAAGAGACAACTCATCATTCCTCTAACATCTCCCCCATCAAACTCATTATTCCTCCAACGTCTCCCAAATCAAACTGTTAGATGAATCGATGGCCAAATTTGCTAAGGTATCTGCTTCACCATTAGCCTCTTAATAAATATGATTTACCATATAACCTTCAAACTTCTCCAATAAAATCAAGGCATCCTCAAGAAGTGTATTTAGCTTCTAATTATGCATGTATTTTCTTCTAACTGCATGAACTATAACCTGTGAGTCCCCTTCCACTTTAATTCTCCTCAGATTAAGAGTATGACATATTTGAACTCCCAATACCAATGCTTGCATTTCTGCTTCATTATTTGATCCCTTGACAAGCTTCTTTTCTACCTTACCCATCACCTTACCATTCCAATCTCTAACAATACACCTTACACCCGACTCTCCCAAATTGCCCTTAGAAGCCCCATCAAAATAAATCGTGTACCATCCTTCTTCCGACACCTCCCATTTGGCCCTCTTCTCTCCTCTTCTGTGATTGAACTTCACACACCACATTAATGGGGGCTAATAGGTATAGGATATTGAGATCATGCACTAAGTCAAATTGTAATAATTCAGTTTACAATTAAAATAAAATTGAAACTATATGAGTAGACTAGAATATATAAATGAGGTTGAAATTGCTGAACACTAATAAAATTAACTAAAACAATCTCATACTTTTTTGTTAAGTCTAACTAAATCTCCCTTTTTTAGTTTGATATCATCTCACTGTAAGCTCAATAATGTCTTCTTGTAGCTCATAATTTCTTCAATACCTACACAATTTTTGTTTTCTACTTTCCTATAAAACTAATCTCGTGACTGTACGTGAATCCCCTTAATGACTTATATCCTATCCTTTTATCTTCCATTCCCCTTTTCATGGGTAATTATTCCCTATTCAATTATCTCACATTTACTTTTTCCACTTTCATGATTAGTTTATTTATATAAACTTCAAATATCTCCATAATAACTCACCACTTCTAAATTTTCTAGTTAACTTACACATTCACCAATTATCTCTAGTTATAACATTTACTTCCATCA
>BSBN01002207.1:0-5000 GCA_027924645.1 Cunninghamia lanceolata
CGGGCTCCTTGGTGCGGGATAATGTGATTGCTACGGGGACATGCGGAAGCGACCCAAAATCTATGCCGAGGCTCTGTGGGCATCACAGTTGGAACGGAATCGTCATTGGATGCACGCTCGGAACGGTCCCTTTAACATTCCAATGCCGTGACCTGATACTGGGATACCTCGGTAGCGTCTGTATAGCCTCTGGGTTGCTTCAGATGGTTGCGAGATGCCATGCGGGAGGCCGAATAGAGAGATGACGCAAAGTGAGGTAATTGCGAACTCTCGACTCAGCCTTCCGTTGTGCCGCGTTCAGACTTATAACTACTATGGGGGAAGGTGTTTGGTTGGGCATTTCATGGCGGTGTCCAGGCCGACCCCCCCGCGTGCCCCCGTAGGATGGAACCATGTTCTGTGCCAAGGTATACGAGCTGTTTACGAATGGGCAAGTCCCATGAGGGTAGAGCTCGGGCTCCTTGGTGCGGGATAATGTGATTGCTACGGGGACATGCGGAAGCGACCCAGATGCTATGCCGAGGCTCTGTGGGCATCACAGTCGGAACGGAATCGTCATTGGATGCACGCTCGGAACGGTCCCCTTAACATTCCAATGCCGTGACCTGATACTGGGATACCTCGGTAGCGTCTGTATAGCCTCTGGGTTGCTTCAGATGGTTGCGAGATGCCATGCGGGAGGCCGAATAGAGAGATGACGCAAAGTGAGGTAATTGCGAACTCTCGACTCAGCCTTCCGTTGTGCCGCGTTCAGACTTATAACTACTATGGGGGAAGGTGTTTGGTTGGGCATTTCATGGCGGTGTCCAGGCCGACCCCCCCGCGTGCCCCCGTAGGATGGAACCATGTTCTGTGCCAAGGTATACGAGCTGTTTACGAATGGGCAAGTCCCATGAGGGTAGAGCTCGGGCTCCTTGGTGCGGGATAATGTGATTGCTACGGGGACATGCGGAAGCGACCCAGATGCTATGCCGAGGCTCTGTGGGTATCACAGTTGGAACGGAATCGTCATTGGATGCACGCTTGGAACGGTCCCTTCAACATTCCAATGCCGTGACCTGATACTGGGATACCTCGGTAGCGTCCGTCTAGGTTCTGGGTTGCTTTAGATGGTTGCGAGATGCCATGCGGAAGGCGGAAGAGGGATATCTCGACCTGGCCTACCGTTGTCCCGAAGAGATCTCGATTGGCATTTGATGGCCTGCCAAACGCGGAAGCCACTCGGATCGGGACACCCAGTTGCTATGCGGAGGCTTTGTGCGCATCACAGTTGGAACGGAATCGGCATTGGACGCACGCTCGGAACGGTCCCTTTATAATCCAATGTCGTGCCTCGTTCCTGCGATGCCTCTGGAGCCTTCGTCTAGCTCTTGGGTCGCTCGAGACAGTGGCCAAAAAGAGCCATTTTCGGTGGAATGACAATTGGCATTGCCAATTGTCACCCCCGCGCGTGCATCCATTCTATGATTGGGGCATATGCAAAACTCGGCGGCTGAATGGACTCGGACTGGGACACCCAGTTGCTATGCGGAGGCTCTGTGGGCATCACAGTTGGAATGGAATCGGCATTGGATGCACGCTCGGAACGGTCCCTTTACAATCCAATGCAGTGACCTGATACTGGGATACCTCGTGCGCCTGCGTCTAGCTCTTGGGTCGCTCGGGAGAAGTTCTGGGGTATGACGCTTGGCATTTGGTGGCGTGCCTATGCTGACCCCGCGCCGCGTGCCCCCTCACATGATCCATGTCCTGTGCCAAGGCATTCGTGCGGCCCTTCGAACGGCCAGTCCCAGGAGGGGACAGCTCGGGCTCCTTGGTGCGGCACATCATTCATGCGGTGGGAGCTTTGCGGAAGCGCGACTCGGATCTCGACACCCAGTTGCTATGCGGAGGCTTTGTAGGCATCACAGTTGTAACGGAATCGGCATTGGACGCACGCTCGGAACGGTCCCTTTACAATCCAATGCAGTGACCTGATACTGGGATGCCTCGTGAGCCTGCGTCTAGCTCTTGGGTCGCTCGAGACAGTCGCGAAAAAGCCACTTTCGGGGGAACGACTGTTGGCATTGCCAATTGCCACCCCCGCGCGTGCTTCCATTCTATGATTGGGGCATATGCAAAACTCGGCGGTTGAATGGACTCGGACACCCAGTTGCTATGCGGAGGCTCTGTGGGCATCACAGTTGAAAGGGAATCGGCATTGGATGCACGCTCGGAACGGTCCCTTTACAATCCAATGCAGTGACCTGATACTGGGATACCTCGTGAGCCTGCGTCTACCTCTTGGGTCGCTCGGGACAAGTTCTGGGGTATGACGCTTGGCATTCGGTGGCGTGCCAAAGCTGACCCCCCGCCGCGTGCTCCCTCTCATGATCCATGTCGTGTGCCAAGGCATTCTTGCGGCCTTTCGAATGGCCAGTCCCAGGAGGGGACAGCTCGGGCTCCTTGGTGCAGCACATCTTTCATGCGATGGGAGCTTTGCGGAATTGCGACTCGGATCGGGACACACCCAGTTGCTATGCGGAGGCTTTGTTGGCATCACAGTTGTAACGGAATCGGCATTGGACGCACGCTCGGAACGGTCCCTTTACAATCCAATGCAGTGACCTGATACTGGGATACCTCGTGAGCCTGCTTCTAGCTCTTGGGTCGCTCGAGACAGTCGCGAAAAAGCCACTTTCGGGGGAACGACTGTTGGCATTGCCAATGGCCACCCCCGCGCGTGCTTCCATTCTATGATTGGGGCATATGCAAAACTCGGCGGTTGAATGGACTAGGACTCGGACACCCGGTTGCTATGCGGAGGCTCTGTGGGCATCGCAGTTTTCACGGAATCGGCATTGGATGCACGCTCGGAACGGTCCCTTTACAATCCAATGCAGTGACCTGATACTGGGATACCTTGTGAGCCTGCGTCTACCTCCTGGGTCGCTCGGGACAAGTTCTGGGGTATGACGCTTGGCATTCGGTGGCGTGCCAAAGCTGACCCCCAGCCGCGTGCCCCCTCGCATGATCCATGTCGTGTGCCAAGGCATTCTTGCGGCCTTTCGAACGGCCAGTCCCAGGAGGGGACAGCTCGGGCTCCTTGGTGCAGCACATCTTTCATGCGATGGGAGCTTTGCGGAAGCGACTCGGATCGGGACACCCAGTTGCTATGCGGAGGCTTTGTTGGCATCACAGTTGTAACGGAATCGGCATTGGACGCACGCTCGGAACGGTCCCTTTACAATCCAATGCAGTGACCTGATACTGGGATGCCTCGTGAGCCTGCGTCTAGCTCTTGGGTCGCTCGAGACAGTCGCGAAAAAGCCACTTTCGGGGGAACGACTGTTGGCATTGCCAATGGCCACCCCCGCGCGTGCTTCCATTCTATGATTGGGGCATATGCAAAACTCGGCGGTTGAATGGACTAGGACTCGGACACCCGGTTGCTATGCGGAGGCTCTGTGGGCATCACAGTTTTCACGGAATCGGCATTGGATGCACGCTCGGAACGGTCCCTTTACAATCCAATGCAGTGACCTGATACTGGGATACCTTGTGAGCCTGCGTCTACCTCCTGGGTCGCTCGGGACAAGTTCTGGGGTATGACGCTTGGCATTCGGTGGCGTGCCAAAGCTGACCCCCAGCCGCGTGCCCCCTCGCATGATCCATGTCGTGTGCCAAGGCATCCTTGCGGCCTTTCGAACGGCCAGTCCCAGGAGGGGACAGCTCGGGCTCCTTGGTGCAGCACATCTTTCATGCGATGGGAGCTTTGCGGAAGCGCGACTCAGATCTGGACGCCCAGTTGTTATGCGGAGGCTTTGTTGGCATCACAGTTGTAACGGAATCGGCATTGGACGCACGCTCGGAACGGTCCCTTTACAATCCAATGCAGTGACCTGATACTGCGATGCCTCGTGATCCTGCGTCTAGCTCTTGGGTTGCTCGAGACGGTCGCGAAAAAGCCACCTTCGGGGGAACGACTGTTGGCATTGCCAATTGCCACCCCCGCGCGTGCTTCCATTCTATGATTGGGGCATATGCAAAACTCGGCGGTTGAATGGACTCGGACACCCAGTTGCTATGCGGAGGCTCTGTGGGCATCACAGTTTGAAAGGGAATCGGCATTGGATGCACGCTCGGAACGGTCCCTTTACAATCCAATGCAGTGACCTGATACTGGGATACCTGGTGAGCCTGCGTCTACCTCTTGGGTCGCTCGGGACAAGTTCTGGGGTATGACGCTTGGCATTCGGTGGCGTGCCAAAGCTGACCCCCCGCCGCGTGCCCCCTCTCATGATCCATGTCGTGTGCCAAGGCATTCTTGCGGCCTTTCGAACGGCCAGTCCCAGTCCCAGGAGGGGACAGCTCGGGCTCCTTGGTGCAGCACATCTTTCATGCGATGGGAGCTTTGCGGAAGCGCGACTCGGATCTGGACACCCAGTTGTTATGCGGAGGCTTTGTTGGCATCACAGTTGTAACGGAATCGGCATTGGACGCACGCTCGGAACGGTCCCTTTACAATCCAATGCAGTGACCTGATACTGCGATGCCTCGTGAGCCTGCGTCTAGCTCTTGCGTTGCTCGAGACAGTCGCGAAAAAGCCACTTTCGGGGGAACGACTGTTGGCATTGCCAATTGCCACCCCCGCGCGTGCTTCCATTCTATGATTGGGGCATATGCAAAACTCGGCGGTTGAATGGACTCGGACACCCAGTTGCTATGCGGAGGCTCTGTGGGCATCACAGTTTGAAAGGGAATCGGCATTTGGATGCACGCTCGGAACGGTCCCTTTACAATCCAATGCAGTGACCTGATACTGGGATACCTCGTGAGCCTGCGTCTAGCTCTTGGGTCGCTCGGGACAAGTTCTGGGGTATGACGCTTGGCATTCGGTGGCGTGCCAAAGCTGACCCCCCGCCGCGTGCCCCCTCTCATGATGCATGTCGTGTGCCAAGGCATTCTTGCGGCCTTTCGAACGGCCAGTCCCAGTCCCAGGAGGGGACAGCTCGGGCTCC
>BSBN01002207.1:15000-45000 GCA_027924645.1 Cunninghamia lanceolata
CTTTGGCTCAACCGCATTCCTTCCAAGTCTTGGGTGGGGTTTCCCTCTGCCCCGAACGCATTCCTTCCTTCCAAGTCTTGGGTGGGGTTGCCTGCGCTTGCGAATCCGGTGGGGTTTCTAGAAAATTAAGAGGGGTGGGGTTTCTGCCTATCCGGTGGGGTTTCCGCCTATCCGGTGGGGTTCCTAGAAATTTAGGAGCGGTGGGGTTTCTGCCTATCCGGTGGGGTTTCCGCCTGTCCGGTGGGGTTTCCGAGTGAGGTAATTGCGAAAAAAAATCTCAACCTTCCGTTGTGCTGCGTTCAGACTTATAACTACTATAGGGGAATGGTGTTTGGACGGGCCTGTCAGAGCATTAGCTTACATATATATATATATATATAACGCGAGCGCGGCGACTTGGCGACTTGGGCGACTTGGCGAATTGGCGAATCCATCTCGACCCGTCCCGTCCCGGCAGCCCCGTCCTGATTCTATCCGGGCTGTTTCTGGGCGAGCTGATTCTATCCGGGATGTTTCTGGGCGCGCTGATTCTATCCGGGCTGTTTCTGGGCGAGCTGATTCTATCCGGGCTGTTTCTGGGCGAGCTGATTCCGGGCTGATTCTATCCGGGATGTTTCTGGGCGAGCTGATTCTATCCGGGCTGTTTCTGGGCGAGCTGATTCCGGCCGACTTGGCGAATTGGCGAATCCATCTCGACCCGTCCCGTTCCGGCAGCCCCGTCCTGGCAGTCCCGTCCCGACTTGGGCGAGTTGGTGACTTGGCGACCTCGACGACTTGGCCCCCCGAAGAATCCATCACGTCCCGCCCTGTCCAGTCCTGCCCCGCCCCGTCCCGACTTGGGCGAGTTGGCGACTTCGGTCGCGGCGAGCTGGGCGACTTGGCACCCCAAAGAATCCATATTTTTCAAGAGTGGGATTTCGCCGACTGTCCTGCCTGTCGCGGCCGCCCCATCCACCCGGACTGTCCCGTCCGTCCTGTCCACCCCGGCTGCCCCGTCCACCCTGTCCGCCCCGACCACCCCGATTGTCCCGCTCGTCCCCGTCCCGACCATCCTGTCCGCCCCGTCCCCGCGCTCGTGAATCCGTTTTTTTTTTTTTTTTTTTTCCAAGTGTGGAGTGGGGTTTCCCTTTGGCTCAGCCGCATTCCTTCCAAGTCTTGGGTGGGGTTTCCCTCTGCCCCGACCGCATTCCTTCCTTCAAAGTCTTGGGTGGGGTTGCCTGCGCTCGTGAATCCGTTTTTTTCTTCCAAGTGTGGAGTGGGGTTTCCCTTTGGCTCAACCGCATTCCTTCGAAGTCTTGGCTGGGGGGGGGGGGTTTCCCTATGCCCCGACGGCATTCCTTCCTTCCAAGTCTTGGGTGGGGTTGCCTGCGCTCGTGAATCCATTTTTTATTTTTTTTTTCCAAGTGTGGAGTGGGGTTTGCCTTTGGCTCAGCGGCATTCCTTTCAAGTCTTGGGTGGGGTTGCCTGCGCCCACCAATCCATATTTTTCAAGTGTGGAGTGGGGTTTCTCCGACTGTCCTGCCTGTCGTGGCCGCCCCACCCATCCCGACTGTCCCGTCCGTCCTGTCCACCCCGGCTGCCCCGTCCACCCTGTCCGCCCCGCTCGTCCCCGTCCCCGTCACGTCCCCGTCCCGTCACGTTCCTTCCCAGTCTTGAGTGGGGTTTCCCTCCGCCCCGACTGCATCCATTCCGAGTCTTGCACCTACGCCCGTGGAGAGGGGTTTCCATTTGCATCCGTCCCCGTCCCCATCCGCGTCCCCGTCCCCGTCCCCGTCCCTGTCCCCGTCGCCGCCCCGCCCCGGCAACCCTGTCCCGTCCCGACTTGGGTCGCGGCGACTTGGGTCGCGGCGACTTGGCCCCCAAAGGAATCTGTCGCGCCCCGCCCCGCACCTGCAACCCCGCCCCGCCCCTGCAACCCCGTCCCGACTTGGGCGAGTTGGCGACTTGGGTCGCGGCAACTTGGCCCCCCGAAGAATCCGTCCGCGTCCCTGTCCCTATACCCCCCGCCGCCCCGCCCCGGCAACCCTGTCCCGTCGCGACTTGGGTCGCGGCGACTTGGTCCCACAAAGAATCTGTCGCGCCCCGCTCCGTCCCGTCGCGTCACGCCCCGTCCCGTCGCGTCACGCCCCGTCCCGTCCCGCGCCGCGCCGCCCCGTCTCGACTTGGGTCGCGGCAACTTGGCCCTCCGAAGAATCCGTCTCGCCCCGCCCCGTCCCGCCCCGTCCCCGTCCGGTGGGGTTTCTGGAAAATTAAGAGCGGTGGGGTTTCTAGAAAATTAGGACTGGTGGGGTTTCTAGAAAATTAGGACTGGTGGGGTTTCCGCCTATTCGGTGGGGTTTCTAGAAAATTAGGAGCGGTGGGGTTTCTGCCTATCCGGTGGGGTTTCTCGAAAAGTAGGACCGGTGGGGTTTCTCGTCCCGCCGCGCCGCGCCCCACCCCGACAGCACCGCCCCGCCCGTCCCGACTTGGGCGACCTGGCACCCCAAAGAATCCGTCCCGCCCCGCCCCGGCAACCCTGTCCCGTCCCGACTTGGGTCGCGACGACTCGCCCCCGCAAAGAATCTGTCGCGCCCCGCCCCGTCCCGTCGCGTCCCGCCCCGCCCCGTCCCGCCTCGTCCGACTTGGCACCCCAGAGAATCCGTCCCGCCGCGCCCCGTCCCGACTTGGGTCGCGGCGACTTGGCCCCCCAAAGAATCTGTCGTGCCCCGTCGCGTCCCGCCCCGTCCCGTCGCGTCCCGCCCCGCCCCGTCGCGTCCCGCCCCGCCCCGCGCCGCCCGCCCCGCCCCGCCCCGTCCCGACTTGGGCGAGTTGGCGAGTTGGTCCCCCCGAAGAATCCGTCCGCGTCCGCGTCCCCGTCCCTATACCCGTCGCTGCCCCGCCCCGGCAACCCTGTCCTGTCCCGACTTGGGTCGGGGCGACTTGGCCCCCCAAAGAATCTGCCCCGCCCCCCAACCCCGTCCCGCACCGCTCCGTCTCGCCCCGCCCCGCACCGTCCCACCCCGCCCCACAACCCCGTCCCGGCAGCCCCGTCCTGGACGACTTGGCACCCCAAAGAATCCGCCCCGTCCCGACTTGGGCGAGTTGGCGACTTGGCCCCCAAAAGAATCCGTCCCGCCCCGTCCCGACTTGGGCGAGTTGGCGACTTGCCCCCCCCAAAGAATCCGCCCCGTCCCGACTTGGGCGAGTCGGCGACTTGCCCCCCCAAAGAACCCGCCCCGCCGCGCCCCCACCCGTCCCCGTCCCCGTCCCGACTTGGGTCGCGGCGACTCGCCCCCCCAAAGAATCTGTCGCGTCCCGCCCTCTCCCGCCGCGCCCCGCCCTGCACCTGCAACCTCGTCCCGTCCCGCCCCGCCCCTGCAACCCCGTCCCGACTTGGGCGAGTTGGCGACTTGGCCCCCCGAAGAATCCGTCCCGCCCCGCCCCGCCCCGCCCCGCCCCACACCACACCGCCCCACCCCACAACCCCGTCCCGTCCCGACTTGGGCGACTCGGCACCCCAAAGAATCCGTCCCGCCCCGCCCCGGCAACCCTGTCCCGTCCCGACTTGGGTCACGGCGACTCGCCCCCGCAAAGAACCTGTCGCGCCCCGCTCCGTCCCGTCGCGTCCCGCCCCGCCCCGCACCTGCAACCCCGCCCCGTCCCGCCTCGTCCGACTTGGCACCCCAAAGAATCCGTCCCACCGCGCCCCGTCCCGACTTGGGTCGCGGCGACTTGGCACCCCAAAGAATCTGTCGTGCCCCATCGCGTCCCGCTCCGTCCCGTCGCGTCCCGCCCCGTCGCGTCGCGTCGCGTCCCGCCCCGCACCGCACCTGCAAACCCGTCCCGACTTGGGCGAGTTGGCGAGTTGGCCCCCCGAAGAATCCGTCCGCGTCCCTGTCCCTATACCCGTCGCCGCCCCGGCAACCCTGTCTTGTCCCGACTTGGGCCGCGGCAGAGAATCCGCCCCGCCCCCCAACCCCGTCCCGCACCGCTCCGTCTCGTCCCGCCCCGCCCCACAACCCCGTCCCGGCAAACCCGCCCCGCCCCGCCCCGTCCCGACTTGGGCGATTTGGCGACTTGGCCCCCAAAAGAATCCATCCCGCCCCATCCCGCCACACCCCTGCAACCCCGTCCCGCCCCGTCCCGACTTGGGCGAGTTGGCGACTTGCCCCCCCAAAGAATCCGCCCCGTCCCGCCCAGCCCCGTCCCGCCGCGCCGCGCCCCCACCCGTCCCCGTCCCGACTTGGGTCGCGGCGACTCGCCCCCCCAAAGAATCTGTCGCGCCCCGCTCCGTCCCGTCGCGTCCCGCCCCGCCCCGCCCCGCCCCGCACCCGCAACCTCGCCCCGCCTCTGCAACCCCGTCCCGACTTGGGCGAGTTGGCGACTTGGGTCGCGGCAACTTGGCCCCCCGAAGAATCCGTCCCGCCCCGCCCCGCCCCGTCACGTCCAGCCCCGTCGCCGTCCGGTGGGGTTTCTAGAAAATTAAGAGCGGTGGGGTTTCTAGAAAATTAGCACTGGTGGGGTTTCCGCCTATTCGGTGGGGTTTCTAGAAAATTAGGAGCGGTGGGGTTTCTGCCTATCCGGTGGGGTTTATCGAAAAGTAGGAGCGGTGGGGTTTCCGCCTGCCCCGTCCCGACTTGGGCGACTTGGCACCCCAAAGAATCCGTCCCGCCGCGCCCCGCCCCGGCAACCCTATCCCGTCCCGACTTGGGTCGCGGCGACTTGGCCCCCCAAAGAATCCGTCGCGCCCCGTCGCGTCCCGCCCCGTCCCGCACCGGCAACCCCGTCCCGTCCCGTCTCGCACCGCCCGGCCCCTGCAACCCCGTCCCGTCCCGCCCCGCCCCTGCAACCCCGTCCCGACTTGGGCGAGTTGGCGACTTGGGCCGCGGCAACTTGGCCCCCCGAAGAATCCGTCCCGCCCCGCCCCGCCCCGTCGCCGCCCGGTGGGGTTTCTAGAAAATTAGGACTGGTGGGGTTTCTAGAAAATTAGGAGCGGTGGGGTTTCTGCCTATCCGGTGGGGTTTATTGAAAAGTAGGAGCGGCGGGGTTTCCACCTACCCCGTCCCGACTTGGGCGACTTGGCACCCCAAAGAATCCGTCCCGCCGCGCCCTGCCCCGGCAACCCTGTCCCATCCCGACTTGGGTCGCGGCGACTTGGCCCCCGAAAGAATCTGTCGCACCCCGCCCCGTCCCGTCGCGTCCCGTCCCGCCCCGCCCCGTCGCGTCCCGCCCCGCCCCGCACCGCACCTGCAACCCCGTCGCGTCCCGCCCCGCCCCGCCCCGCCTCGCCCCGTCCCCACTTGGGCGGGTTGGCGACTTGGCCCCCCGAAGAATCCATCCGCGTCCGCGTCCGCGTCCCTGTCCCTATACCCGTCGCCGCCCCGCCCCGCCGCGCCCTGCCCCGGCAACCCTGTCCCGTCCCGACTTGGGTCGCGGCGACTTGGCCCCCCAAAGAATCTGTCGCGCCCCGTCGCGTCCCGCACCGTCCCGCCCTGCCCCGCACCTGCAACCCCGTCCCGTCCCGCCCCGCCCCGTCTCGCACCGCCCGGCCCCTGCGACCCCATCCCGCCCCGCCCCGACTTGGGCGAGTTGCCGACTTGGGTCGCGGCAACTTGGCCCCCCGAAGAATCCGCCCCGCCCCGCCCCGCCCCGCCCCGTCCCGTCCCGACTTGGACGACTTGGCACCCCAAAGAATCCGCCCCGTCCCGACTTGGGCGAGTTGGCGACTTGGCCCCCACAAGAATCCGTCCCGCCCCATCCCGCCACACCCCTGCAACCCCGTCCCGACTTGGGCGAGTTGGCGACTTGCCCCCCCCCCCCCCCCCCCCAAAGAATCTGTCCCGTCTCGCCCCGCCCCGCCCCCACCCGTCCCCACCCTGGCAGTCCCGTCCCGACTTGGGCGAATTGGTGACTTCGGCCGTGACGACTTGGCCACCCAAAGAATCCATCCCGTCCAGCGCCGCCCCGTCCCGTCCCGACTTGGGCGAGTTGGCGACTTCTTTTGCGGCGACTTGGCCCCCGAATGAAACCATCTCGACCCGTCCCATCCACCCAGACTGTCCCGTCCGTCCTGTCCGCCCCGACCACCCCGATTGTCCCGCTCGTCCCCGTCCCGACCACCTGTCCGCCCCGTCCTGTCCCCGTCCCGTCCCGTCCCCGTCCCTGCGCTCGTGAATCCTTTTTTTTTTTTTTTCCAAGTGCGGAGTGGGGTTTCCCTTTGGCTCAGCCGCATTCCTTCCAAGTCTTGGGTGGGGTTGCCTGCGCTCGTGAATCCGCCCGGTGGGGTTTCTAGAAAATTAAGAGCGGTGGGGTTTCCGCCTGTCCAGTGGGATTTCTAGAAAATTAGGAGTGGTGGGGTTTCTAGAAAATTAGGAGCGGTGGGGTTTCCGCCTATCCGGTGGGGTTTCCGCCTGCCCCGCCCCGTCCTGGCTTGGGCGAGTTGGCGACTTGGCCACCCAAAGAATCGGTCACGCCCTGCTCCGTCGGGCCCCGTCTCGTCCCGCCCCGCCCCGTCCTGCCCCGCCCCGTCTCGACTTGGGCGAGTTGGCAACTTGGCCCCGCCCCGCCCCGCCCCGTCCCGTCTCGCCCCACCCCACCCCGTCCCCGTCCCGTCCGGTGGGGTTTCTGGAAAATTAAGAGCGGTGGGGTTTCTAGAAATTTAGGAGTGGTGGGGTTTCTGCCTATTCGATGGGGTTTCTAGAAAATTAGGAGCGGTGGGGTTTCTGCCCGTCCGGTGGGGTTTCTAGAAAATTAGGAGCGGTGGGGTTTCCGCCTATCCGGTGGGGTTTCTCGAAAAGTAGGAGCGGTGGGGTTTCCGCCTGCCCCGTCCCGTCCCGACTTGGGCGAGTTGGCGACTTGGACCCCCAAAGAATCCGCCCCGCCCCGCCCCGGCAACGCCGTCCCGTCCAGCCCCGTCTCGACTTGGGCGAGTTGGCAACTTGGCCCCGCAAACAATCTGTCCCGCCCCCGCCCCGCCCCTCCCCGCCCCGTCCCGCCTTGGGCGAGTTGGCAACTTGGCCCCCCAAACAATCTGTCCCGCCCCGCCCCGCCCCGTCCCGTCCCGCCCCGTCCCGCCCCGCCCCGGCAACGCCGTCCCGTCCAGCCCCGTCTCGACTTGGGCGAGTTGGCAACTTGGCCCCCCAAAGAATTCGTCCCGCCCCGTCCCGTCCGGTGGGGTTTCCGCCTGTTCAGTGGGATTTCTAGAAAATTAGGAGCGGTGGGGTTTCCGCCTGTTCGGTGGGGTTTCTAGAAAATTAGGAGCGGTGGGGTTTCCGCCTGTCCGGTGGGGTTTCTGGAAAATTAGGAGCGGTTGGGTTTCTCGTAAAGTAGGAGCGGTGGGGTTTCCGCCCACCCCGCCCCGTCGTGCCCCGTCCCATCCCGCCCCGTCCCGACTTGGGTGAGTTGGCGACTTGGCCCCCCAAAGAATCCGTCCTGCCCCGCCCCGTCCCCATCCCCATCCCCGTCCCCATCCTGCCCCGTCCGGTGGGGTTTCTAGAAAATTAGGAGTGGTGGGGTTTCTGCCTATTCGGTGGGGTTTCTAAAATATTAGTAGCGGTGGGGTTTCCGCCTGCCTCGTCCCATCCCGTCCCGTCCCGCCGCGCCGCGCCCCGCCTCGGCAGCGCCGTCCCGTCCCGCCGCGCCGCGCCCCGCCTCGGCAGCGCCGTCCCGTCCCGCCCCGTCCTGACTTGGGCGAGTTGGCGACTTGGCCCCCCAAAGAATCCGTCCTGCCCCGCCCCGTCCCGACTTGGGCGAGTTGGCAACTTGGCCCCCCAAAGAATCCGTCCCGTCCCGTCCCGACTTCGGTCGCGGCGACTTGGTGACCTGGGCGACTTGGCCCCCGAATGAAGCCATCTCCACCCGTCTCGTCCTAACTTGGGCGAGTTGGCGACATAGGATGGCATCGAGTAAAGAGGTGAGTAGAAAAGCGCAACGCCCAACCAAAAACTAAAAAGGGTGCAACACCGGGACTTCCCGGGAGGTCACCCATCCCAGTACTACTCCGGCCCAAGCGCGCTTAACTGCGGAGTTCTGATGGGATCCGGTGCACTAACGCTGGTATGATCGCACCCAACATGAAATTGTCTTCACGCTCTTGTTGTATAATGGCACCGGCCGTCCCGGTGGGGATTCTACAAAGTTAGGAGCGGTGGCGTTTCCGGAAAATCTGGTCTGGTGGGGTTTCCACAAGAACTGGTCCGGTGGGGTTTCTGTAAAATCTGGTTCAGGTTTCAGGGTTTCAGGGTTTCAGGGTTCGGGGTTCAGGGTTCAGGGTTTCAGGTTCAGGGTTCAGGGTTTCAGGGTTCAGGGTTCAGGGTTCAGGGTTTCGGGGTTTCAGGGTTCAGGGTTTCAGGGTTCAAGGTTTCAGGGTTTCAGGGTTCAGGGTTCAGGGTTTCGGGTTCAGGGTTCAGGGTTTTAGGGTTCAGGGTTTCAGGGTTTCAGGGTTCAGGGTTCAGGGGTTCAGGGTTTCAGGGTTCAGGGTTGAGGGTTTCAGGGTTCAGGGTTCAGGGTTTCAGGGTTTCAGGGCTTCAGGGTTCAGGGTTCAGGGTTTCAGGGTTGAGGGTTAAGGTTTCAGGGTTCAGGGTTTCAGTGTTCAAGGTTTCAGGGTTTGGGGTTCAGGGTTTGGGGTTCGGGTTCAGTGTTCGGGTTTCAGGGTTCAGGGCTTCAGGGTTCAGGGTTTCAGGGTTCGGGGTTCAGGTTCGGGTTTCAGGGTTCAGGGTTCAGGGTTCAGGGTTCAGGGTTTCAGGGTTCAGGGTTCCGGGTTCCAGGGTTCAGGGTTCGGGGTTCGGGGTTCAGGGTTCGGGGTTTAGGGTTCAGGGTTTCAGGGTTCAGAGTTTCAGGGTTCAGGGTTCAGGGTTCCGGTTCAGCGTTCGGGTTTCAGGGTTCGGGGTTCAGCGTTTGGGGTTCAGCGTTCAGGGTTCGGGTTTTAGGGTTCGGGTTTCAGGGTTCGGGGTTTCAGGGTTCGGGTTTCAGGGTTCAGGTTTCAGGGTTCAGGGTTTCAGGGTTCAGGGTTGAGGGTCCGGGGTTGAGGGTTGAGGGTTCGGGGTTCAGGGTTCGGGGTTCAGGGTTTCAGTGTTCAGGGTTCTGGGTTCAAGGTTCAAGGTTCAAGGTTCAGGGTTCAGGGTTCAGGGTTCAGGGTACAGGGTTCAGGGTTCGGGGTTCAGGGTTCGTGGCTCAGGGTTTCAGGGTTCGGGGTTCGGGGTTCAGGGTTCGAGGTTTCAGGGTTTCAGGGTTCAGGGTTCAGGGTTTCAGGGTTTCAGGGTTCAGGGTTCAGGGTTTCAGGGTTCATGGTTCTAGGGGTTAGGGTTCAGGGTTCAGGGTTTGGGTTTCAGGGTTCAGGGTTCAGGGTTTCAGGGTTCAGGGTTCAGGGTTCAGGGTTTCAGGGTTCTAGGGTTCAGGGTTTCAGGGTTCTAGGGTTCAGGGTTCAGGGTTCAGGGTTCAGGGTTCAGGGTTTCAAGGGTTCAGGGTTTAGGGTTTCAGGGTTCAGGGGTTCGGGTTTCAAGGTTCAAGGGTTCGGGGTTCGGGGTTCAGGGTTCAGGGTTTCGGGTTCAGGGTTCAGGGTTCAGGGTTTCAGGGTTCAGGGTTTCGGGTTTCAGGGTTCAGGGTTCATGGTTCAGGGTTCAGGGTTTCAGGGTTTAGGGTTCAGGGTTCAGGGTTCAGGGTTTCAGGGTTTCAGGGTTCAGGGTTCAGGGTTTCAAGGTTCAGGGTTTCAGGGTTCAGGGTTCAGGTTCAGGGTCTAGGTTTCAGGGTTCAGGGTTTCAGGGTTGAGGGTTAAGGTTTCAGGGTTCAGGGTTTCAGTGTTCAAGGTTTCAGGGTTTGGGGTTCAGGGTTTGGGGTTCGGGTTCAGTGTTCGGGTTTCAGGGTTCAGGGCTTCAGGGTTCAGGGTTTCAGGGTTCGGGGTTCAGGTTCGGGTTTCAGGGTTCAGGGTTCAGGGTTCAGGGTTCAGGGTTTCAGGGTTCAGGGTTCCGGGTTCCAGGGTTCAGGGTTCGGGGTTCGGGGTTCAGGGTTCGGGGTTTAGGGTTCAGGGTTTCAGGGTTCAGAGTTTCAGGGTTCAGGGTTCAGGGTTCCGGTTCAGCGTTCGGGTTTCAGGGTTCGGGGTTCAGCGTTTGGGGTTCAGCGTTCAGGGTTCGGGTTTTAGGGTTCGG
This sequence comes from Cunninghamia lanceolata, assembly GCA_027924645.1. NCBI lineage: Eukaryota > Viridiplantae > Streptophyta > Pinopsida > Cupressales > Cupressaceae > Cunninghamia > Cunninghamia lanceolata. The sequence goes on from BSBN01002207.1 coordinate 25,122, forward strand.
GTTTCAGGGTTCGGGGTTTCAGGGTTCGGGTTTCAGGGTTCAGGTTTCAGGGTTCAGGGTTTCAGGGTTCAGGGTTGAGGGTCCGGGGTTGAGGGTTGAGGGTTCGGGGTTCAGGGTTCGGGGTTCAGGGTTTCAGTGTTCAGGGTTCTGGGTTCAAGGTTCAAGGTTCAAGGTTCAGGGTTCAGGGTTCAGGGTTCAGGGTACAGGGTTCAGGGTTCGGGGTTCAGGGTTCGTGGCTCAGGGTTTCAGGGTTCGGGGTTCGGGGTTCAGGGTTCGAGGTTTCAGGGTTTCAGGGTTCAGGGTTCAGGGTTTCAGGGTTTCAGGGTTCAGGGTTCAGGGTTTCAGGGTTCATGGTTCTAGGGGTTAGGGTTCAGGGTTCAGGGTTTGGGTTTCAGGGTTCAGGGTTCAGGGTTTCAGGGTTCAGGGTTCAGGGTTCAGGGTTTCAGGGTTCTAGGGTTCAGGGTTTCAGGGTTCTAGGGTTCAGGGTTCAGGGTTCAAGGTTCAGGGTTCAGGGTTTCAAGGGTTCAGGGTTTAGGGTTTCAGGGTTCAGGGGTTCGGGTTTCAAGGTTCAAGGGTTCGGGGTTCGGGGTTCAGGGTTCAGGGTTTCGGGTTCAGGGTTCAGGGTTCAGGGTTTCAGGGTTCAGGGTTTCGGGTTTCAGGGTTCAGGGTTCATGGTTCAGGGTTCAGGGTTTCAGGGTTTAGGGTTCAGGGTTCAGGGTTCAGGGTTTCAGGGTTTCAGGGTTCAGGGTTCAGGGTTTCAAGGTTCAGGGTTTCAGGGTTCAGGGTTCAGGTTCAGGGTCTAGGTTTCAGGGTTCAGGGTTTCAGGGTTCGGGGTTCGGGTTTCAGGGTTCAGGGTTCAGGGTTCCAGGGTTCGGGGTTCAGGGTTCAGGGTTTCGGGGTTCAGAGTTTCAGGGTTCGGGGTTCAGGGTTCCGGTTCAGGGTTCGGGTTTCAGGGTTCGGGGTTCAGGGTTCGAGGTTGAGCGTTCGGGTTTCAGGGTTCAGCGTTCGGGTTTCAGGGTTCAGGTTTCAGGGTTCGGGGTTTCAGGGTTCAGGGTTCAGGGTTCACGGTTTCAGGGTTCAGGGTTCAGGGTTCGGGGTTGAGGGTTGAGGGTTCAGGGTTTCAGGGTTCAGGGTTCAGGGTTTCAGGGTTCAGGGTTCTGGGTTCGGGGTTCAAGGTTCAAGGTTCAGGGTTCAGGGTTCAGGGTTCAGGGTTCGGGGTTCAGGGTTCGTGGCTTAGGGTTTCAGGGTTCAGGGTTCGGGGTTCGGGGTTTAGGGTTCGAGGTTTCAGGGTTCAGGGTTTAAGGGTTCGGGTTTCAGGGTTCAGGTTTCAGGATTTCAGGGTTCCAGGGTTTCAGGCTTCAGGGTTTCAGGGTTCTGGGTTTCAGGGTTCAGGGTTCTGGGGTTCAGGGTTCCGGGGTTCAGGGTTCATGGTTTCAGGGGTCAGGGTTTCAGGGTTCAGGGTTCAGGGTTCAGGGGTTAGGGTTTTAGGGGTTAGGGTTTTAGGGGTTTAGGGTTTCAGGGGTCAGGGTTTCAAGGTTCAGGGTTCAGGGTTTTAGGGTTCAGGGTTCAGGGTTCAGTGTTCAGCGGTGAGGGTTCAGGGTTCAGGGTTCAGTGTTCAGCGGTGAGGGTTCAGGGTTTCAGGGTTCAGGGTTTCAGGGTTCAGGTTCCAGGGTTCAGGTTTCAGGGTTCAGGGTTTCAGGGTTCAGGGTTCAGGGTTCCAGGGTTGAAGGTTCCAGGTTCGGAGTTCAGGGTTCGGGGTTTCAGGGTTCGGGGTTCAGGGTTCCAGGGTTCACGGTTCCAGGGTTCACGGTTGTAGGGTTCAGGGTTTCAGGGTTCAGGGTTTCAGGGTTCAGGGTTTTAGGGTTCGTGGTTCAGGGTTCGGGTTTCAAGGTTCAGGGTTCAGGGTTCCGTGTTCAGGGTTCGGGGTTCAGGGTTCGGGGTTCAGGGTTCGGGGTTTCAGGGTTCAGAGTTTCAGGGTTCAGGGTTCAGGGTTCCGGTTCAGGGTTCGGGTTTCAGGGTTCGGGGTTGAGGGTTGAGGGTTCAGGGTTCGGGTTTCAGGGTTCAGGGTTCAGGTTTCAGGGTTCGGGTTTCAGGGTTCAGTGTTTCAGGGTTCCGGGTTTCAGGGTCCGGGTTCAGGGTTCGGGTTTCAGGGTTCAGGTTTCAGGGTTCAGGGTTTCAGGGTTCAGGGTTTCAGGGTTCAGGTTTCCGGGTTCGGGGTTCAGGGTTCAGGGTTTCAGGGTTCAGAGTTTCAGGGTTCAGGGTTTAGGGTTCCGGTTTAGGGTTCGGGTTTCAAGGTTCGGGGTTTAGGGTTCGGGGTTCAGGGTTCGGGTTTCAGGGTTCAGGGTTCGGGTTTCAGGGTTCGGGTTTCAGCGTTCCGGGTTTCAGGGTTCGAGGTTTCAAGGTTCGGGTTCAGGGTTCGGGTTTCAGGGTTCGGGTTTCAGGGTTCAGGGTTTCAGGGTTCAGGGTTTCAGGGTTCAGGGTTGAGGGTCGAGGGTTGAGGGTTGAGGATTGAGGGTTTAAGGGTTCAGGGTTCAGTGTTCTTGGTTCGGGGTTCAAGGTTCGGGGTTCAGGGTTCGGGGTTCAGGGTTTCGGGGCTCAGGGTTTCGAGGCTCAGGGGTTCGGGGTTCAGGGTTCGGGTTTCAGGGTTCAGGGTTTCAGGGTTCAGGGTTTCAGGGTTCGGGTTTCAGGGTCCAGGGTTCAGGGTTCCAGGGTTTCGGGTTCCGGGTTTCAGGGTTCAGGGGTTCAGGGTTCAGGGTTTCAGGGTTCAGGGTTTCAGGGGTCAGGGTTTCAGGGTTCAGGGTTCAGGGTTCAGGGTTTAGGGGTGAGGGTTTTAGGGGTTAGGGTTTTAGGGGTTTAGGGTTTTAGGGGTTAGGGTTCATGGTTCAGGGTTCAGGGTTCAGGGTTTTAGGGTTCAGGGTTCAGGGTTCAGGGTTCAGGGTTCAGGGTTTCAGGGTTCAGGGTTCAGGGTTCAGCGTTCAGCGTTCAGCGTTGAGGGTTCAGGGTTTCAGGGTTCAGGGTTTCAGGGTTCGGGTTCCAGGGTTCAGGGTTTCAGGGTTTAGGGTTTCAGGGTTCAGGGTTCCAGGGTTCAGGGTTCCAGGGTTTGTGGTTTAGGGTTCGGGGTTCCAGGGTTCGGGGTTCAGGGTTCGGGGTTCAGGGTTCCAGGGTTCAGGGTTCAGGGTTCAGGGTTCCAGGGTTCAGGGTTCGGGGTTCGGGGTTCGGGGTTCGGGGTTCAGGTTTCAGGGTTCGGGGTTTCAGGGTTCAGGGTTTCAGGGTTCAGGGTTTCAAGGTTCGGTGTTTCAGGGTTCAGGGTTTCAGTGTTCAGGGTTCAGTGTTCAGGGTTCAGGGTTTCAGGGTTCAGGGTTCAGGGTTCAGGGTTCAGGGTTTCAGGGTTTCAAGGTTCGGGGTTTCAGGGTTCGGGTTTCAGGGTTCGGGTTTCAGGGTTCGGGTTTCAGGGTTCAGTGTTCGGGGTTCAGGGTTTTAGGGTTCAGGGTTCAGGGTTCAGGGTTTCAGGGTTCAGGGTTCCGGGTTCAGGGTTCCGGGTTCAGGGTCCGGGTTTCAGGGTTCCGGGGTTCAGGGTTCAGGGGTTCAGGGGTCAGGGGTTCAGGGGTCAGGGTTTCAGGGTTCAGGGTTTCAGGGTTCAGGGTTCAGGGGTCAGGGTTCAGGGGTTAGGGTTCAGGGGTTAGGGTTTTAGGGTTTAGGGTTTTAGGGGTTTAGGGTTTTAGGGGTTAGGGTTCAGGGTTCAGGGTTCAGGGTTTCAGGGTTCAGGGTTCAGGGTTCAGGGGTTAGGGCTTCAGGGGTTAGGGTTTTGGGTTTTAGGGTTTAGGGTTTAGGGTTTTAGGGTTTTAGGGTTTAGGGTTTTAGGGTTTAGGGTTTAGGGTTTTGGGTTTAGGGTTTTAGGGTTTAGGGTTTTGGGTTTAGGGTTTTAGGGTTTAGGGTTTTAGGGTTTTGGGTTTAGGGTTTTGGGTTTAGGGTTTAGGGTTTAGGGTTTTGGGTTTAGGGTTTTAGGGTTTAGGGTTTTAGGGTTTAGGGGTTTTCGAAAGATCTGGTTCGGTGTTGTTTCCACAAGAACTGGTCCGGTGGGGTTTCCATAAATCTGGGCCGGTGGGGTTTCTGTGAAATCTGGTATAGTGCGGTTTCTGTAAAATCTGGTCCGGCGGGGTATCCTCAAAATCAAGTCTGGTGGGGTTTCCAGATAATTCAAGTCGATGGGGTTCCCGTAAAATTTAGGACGGGGGAGCTTGGCAAGTTGGGCCATCTCGACAACTCTGGAGACCGGGGGGACTTGGGTGAATGGGTGACCTGGCCCGAGGGACTTGTTCGACCTAAGGGGGCTTGGACGGCGCAGGGGTAAGCTAACATTTCAAAACATGGTCGGCGACATGCGCTGTTGGACGTCGTTAGCTAGTGCGGATGAGGCCTGTCCAGAGGTTGACTCGTGCCACTTCGCCAACGTCAGTGGGTGTCGTTGTTTAGGAAAGGGGGCGAGGCCCATTGTAAGGAATGCAATTGGGACAAGCTCTGGGGGATGTTGTTCGAGCCCCGTTTTGGGGAACGGGGTTGGGGCCCACTGTTGGGGAAGTCAACGGGGAAGGGTGTTTTGGCCCAGTGTCGGGGTGTGTCAAGGAGGAAAGGGGTTCGGGGCTCATGCTTAGCATTGGGGAATGTCGTCGGAGTGCGAGGTCGGGGCCTAATGTTGGGGAGCATCGTCAGTGAACGTGTTTCGGGGCGAGTGTTGGGGAAAGCCATTGCGGAGTGGAGTCGAGGCCTGCTGTTAGGGGACCTGGGGTTCTCATAAAATCTGGTCCGGTCGGGTTTCGTAAAATTTGGTACGGTGGGGTTTCCACAAAGCCTGGTCCGGTGGGGTTTTCATAAAATCTGGTCCGGTGGGGTTTCCACAAGAACTGGTCCGGTGGGGTTTCCGTAAAATCTGGTCTGGTGGGGTTTCCGTAAAATCTGGTCTGATGGGGTTTCCACAAAATCTGGTCTAGTGCGGTTTCTGTAAAATCTGGTCCGGCGGGGTATCCTCAAAATTAAGTCCGGTGGGGTTTCCAGATAATTCAATTGGATGGGGTTCCCATAAAATTCAGGACGGGGGGCTTGCTTGGCAAGTTGGGCCAACTCAACGACTCTGGAGACCGGGGGACTTGGGTAAATGGGTGACCTAGCCCGAGGGACTTGTTCGACCTAAGGGGGCTTGGACGGTCGAGGGGTAAGCCAACATTTCAAAAACATGGTCGGCGACATGCGCCGTTGGACGTTGTTAACTAGTGCACTGAGGCCTGTCCAGAGGTTGACTCGTACCACTTCGCCAATGTCAGTGGGCATCGTTGTTTAGGAAAGGGGGCGAGGCCCATTGTAGGGAACGTAATTGGGACAAGCTCTGGGGGATGTCGTTCGAGCCCAGTTTTGGGGAACGGGGTTGGGGCCCAGTGTTTGGGCTGAGTGTCGAAGTGTGTCAAGGAGGAATGGGGTTCGGGGTTCGTGCCTAGCAATGGGGAATGTCCTCGGCGAGCGAGGTCGGGGCCTAGTGTTGTGGAGTACCGTCGGGTAACGTGTTTCGGGGCCAGTGTTTATGAGTGGTGGGATTTTCCTCCAGTTAATTTAGGTGGGGTTCCTATAAATATTCAATCTGACGTGGTCGATAAGAAATTCAGCTTGATGGGGTTTCCGCAAATTTTTGTTTGGTAGTTTGCGGCAAGATTCAGTCCGGCGGGGTTTCCATAAATGTTAAGGTCGTGGGATGAGCTTCCAAAAAATTTCGGGTGGTGTTTCCTCAAGGATTGGTCTGGTGGGGTTTCTAGAAAATTACGTTTGGTGGGGTTTCTAGAAAATTTCATTCGACAGGTTTTCCAAAATATCCAGTCCGATGGGGTTTCCAGAAAATTCTGTCACGCCTCGTCCCATCCCGGCCGAGGCCTGCGACCGGGATAGGACGGGGCAGCCGTGATGGGACAGGGCGGCCGGGACGGGAAAGGACAGGACAGTGCGAGACAGGTGGACTGGGCAGGACGGAACGGGACGGGATGGTCGGGATGAGATGGGATGGCACGAGACAGGATGGGACGGGACGGGCCGGGTCGAGATGGGACAGGATGGGATGGGACGGGACGGGACAGGGCGAGGCGGGGCGAGACGGGACGGGGCGGGGCTGTCCGCTATCCCCTGTCCGATGTCCCCTGTCGCCTGTCCGTTGTCCCCTGTCGGCTGTCCCCTGTTGGCTGTCGGCTGTCCGCGGGACAGGATGGGACGGGGCAGTCGGAATGGGACAGGACGACCTGGATGGGACAGGGCGGACGGGACGGGAAAGGACAGGACAGTGCGAGACAGGCGGACGAGGCAGAACAGAACGGACGAGATGGTCGGGATGAGACGGGATGGGACGGGCCGGGCCGAGATGGGACGGGATGGGATGGGACGGGACGGGACGGGACGAGCGGGACAGTCGGAACAGTCGGGACGGGACCGGGCAGGACGGGACGGGGCGGCGGGGCGGGGCGGGGCGGGGCTGTCCGCTATCCTCTGTCCACCGTCCGCTGTCCCCTGTCCCCTGTCGGCTGTCCACTGTCCGCTATCCGCTGTCCATTGTCCATTGTCCGCTATCTGATATCCGATGTCCGCTGTCTATTGTCCGCTGTCCACTGTCCATTGTCCCCTGTCCGTTATCCCACGTTCGCTGTCCATAACGCAATGTGAGGTGATTGCGAGCTCCGAGATCAAACCTTCCGTTGTGTAGCGTTCAGACTCATAATTACTATAGGGGGTAGTTTTTGTTACGCCGCTGTCCGCTGTCCCCTATCCGCAGTTTGCCGTCCCCTGTTCGCCATCCGCTGTCCGCCGTCCGCCGTCCCCTGTTTGGTGTCCTCTATCCGCTGTCCCATGTCCGCTGTGGCATGTCCGCTGTCCTCTGTCTGCTGTCCTTTGTGGCCTGTTCGCCGTCCACTGTGGCTCGTCCGTTGTCCGTTGTCCGCCGTCCGCTGTCCCTCATCCGCTGTCCACCGTCCCCTGTCCACTGTACCATGTCCACTGTCCCTTGTCCACCGTCCGCTGTGGCCTGTCCGCTGTCCGCCGTCCGCTGTCCCCTGTCTGTTCTCCCCTGTCCGCCGTCTGCTGTCCCCTGTCCCCTTTCTGCCGTCCGCTATCCCCTGTCCGCCTTCCCCTGTCCGCTGTGGCCTGTCCGCTGTCCGCAGTCTGTTGTCCCCTGTCCGCCGTCCGCTGTTCGCTGTCCCCTTTCCGCCGTCCGCTGTGCCCTATCTGCTATCCGCTGTCCGCCGTCCGCTGTCCCCTGTCCGCCGTCCGCCGTCCCCTGTCCCCTGTCCCCTGTCCGCCGTCCGCCGTCCGCCGTCCGCCGTCCCCTGTCCGCCGTCCGCTGTGCCCTGTCCGCTGTCCGCTGTCCGCCGTCCCCTGTCCCCTTTCTGCCGTCCGCTGTCCCCTGTCCGCCGTCCGCTGTCCCCTGTCCGCCGTGCCCTGTCCGCCGTCCGCTGTGGCCCGTCCGCTATGGCCTGTCCGCTGTCCCCTTTCCGCCGTCCGCCGTCCGCTGTCCCCTATCCGCTGTCCGCCGTCCGCCGTCCGCCGTCCGCCGTCCGCCGTCCCCTGTCCGCCGTCCGCCGTCCCCTGTCCAGAATGTGAGGTGATTGCGAGCTCCGAGCTCAACCTTCCATTGTGCTGCGTTCAGACTTATAACTACTATAGGGGGGTGGTGTTCATGAGGGTGCCGAGTCCATGTGCGGAAATTCGAGTTTGCATTCCAATGCAGGAAATCCGAGTTGCATTGCAATGCAGGATATCCGGGCTGTTTCTGGGCGAGCTGATTCCGGCCGAAGAGAGAGATGACGGAAAGTGAGGTAGTTGCGATCTCCGAGCTCAACCTTCCGTTGTGCTGCGTTCAGACTTATAACTACTATAGGGGGGCGGTGTTCATGAGGGTGCCGAGTCCATGTGCGGAAATCCGAGTTTGCATTGCAATGCAGGATATCCGGGCTGTTTCTGGGCGAGCTGATTCCAGCCGAAGAGAGAGATGACGGAAAGTGAGGTAGTTGCGATCTCCGAGCTCAACCTTCCGTTGTGCTGCGTTCAGACTTATAACTACTATAGGGGGGGCGGTGTTCATGAGGGTGCCGAGTCCATGTGCGGAAATCCGAGTTTGCATTGCAATGCAGGAAATCCGAGTGGCATTGCAATGCAGGATATCCGGGCTGTTTCTAGGCGAGCTGATTCCGGCCGAAGAGAGAGATGACGGAAAGTGAGGTAATTGCGAGCTCCGAGCTCAACCTTCCGTTGTGCTGCATTCAGACTTATAACTACTATAGGGGGGGCGGTGTTCATGAGGGTGCCGAGTCCATGTGCGGAAATCCGAGTTTGCATTGCAATGCAGGAAATCCGAGTTGCATTGCAATGCAGGATATCCGGGCTGTTTTTGGGCGAGCTGATTCAGGGCCGAAGAGAGAGATGACGGAAAGTGAGGTAATTGCGAGCTCCGAGCTCAACCTTCCGTTGTGCTGCGTTCAGACTTATAACTACTATAGGGGGGTGGTGTTCATGAGGGTGCCGAGTCCATGTGCGGAAATCCGAGTTGCATTGCAATGCAGGATATCCGGGCTATTTCTGGGCGAGCTGATTCTATCCGGGCTATTTCTGGGCGAGCTGATTCTATCCGGGCTATTTCTGGGCGACCTGATTCTATCCGGGATGTTTCTGGGCGACCTGATTCTATCCGGGATGTTTCTGGGCAAGCTGATTCTATCCGGGATGTTTCTGGGCGAGCTGATTCTATCCGGCCGAAGAGAGAGATGACGGAAAGTGAGGTAATTGCGAACTCTCGACTCAGCCTTCCGTTGTGCCGCGTTCAGACTTATAACTACTATGGGGGGAGGTGTTTGGGCATTTCATGGCCTGGGGTAAGTCGCAGTGAGCAAGTCGGGTTAGACATGGCGAGCTGCGCACCGGCAAACATCCGGGATATTTGCTGATCGGGTTCTAAGCTGGACGCTGGCATTTCCTCCGGGATAGCGCTGAGTTAGCCGAGTTGTGAGGTGATTGCGAAGACGGAAAGTGAGGTAATTGCGAACACTCGGCTCAGCCTTCCGTTGTGCCGCGTTCAGACTTATAACTACTGTAAGGGGCTGCTTTCAAAGACTTAGCGCTTGGTGCGTTGGTCGGCCCAGAACTGGCGCGTAGGAGATCCGGGTTCATGCATGCCGGAATTCCGAGTTACTTCTGTGGTTGAAAGTTGTTCCTGCAGTCGGCAAGTTTGTTGGCGGGCTGCAAAATGGCTAAGTCATGGCGAGTTGGTAATCGGCGAGCTGTGCAAATGCACCGGGTTGTTTTTTGGTGCAATTCGTCAAGGGTGGCGGCCTGGGGAAGTCGCAGTGAGCAAGTCGGGTTGACACGCGAGCAGCGCACGGGTAGTTTTCTGATCGGGTTCTGCGAAAAACGCACCGGTAGTTTTCGGGTAGTTTTCGGGTAGTTTTTTGAGTTGGCCGAGTTGGCCGAGCTCGCACCGAAGCCGGAAGCCGGGTTGTTTACAGATGACGGAAAGTGAGTTGATTGCGGGATATTTTCTCAGCCTTCCGTTGTGCCGCGTTCAGACTTATAACTACTATGGGGGAAGGTGTTTGGTTGGGCATTTCATGGCGGTGTCCACGCCGACCCCCCCGCGTGCCCCCGTAGGATGGAACCATGTTCTGTGCCAAGGTATACGAGCTGTTTACGAATGGGCAAGTCCCATGAGGGTAGAGCTCGGGCTCCTTGGTGCAGGATAATGTGATTGCTACGGGGACATGCGGAAGCGACCCAAAATCTATGCCGAGGCTCTGTGGGCATCACAGTTGGAACGGAATCGTCATTGGATGCACGCTCAGAACGGTCCCTTTACATTCCAATGCCGTGACCTGATACTGGGATACCTCGGTAGCGTCCGTCTAGCCTCTGGGTTGCTTTAGATGGTTGCGAGATGCCATGCGGGAGGCCGAATAGAGAGATGACGGAAAGTGAGGTAATTGCGAACTCTCGACTTGCTCACTGCGGCCTGGGGAAGTCGCAGTGAGCAAGTCGGGTTGACAGGCGAGCAGCGCACGGGTAGTTTTCTGATCGGGTTCTGTGAAAAACGCACCGGTAGTTTTCGGGTAGTTTTTTGAGTCGGCCGAGTTGGTCGAGCTCGCACCGAAGCCGGAAGCCGGGTTGTTTACAGATGACGGAAAGTGAGTTGATTGCGGGATATTTTCTCAGCCTTCCGTTGTGCCGCGTTCAGACTTATAACTACTATGGGGGAAGGTGTTTGGTTGGGCATTTCATGGCGGTGTCCAGGCCGACCCCCCCGCGTGACCCCGTAGGATGGAACCATGTTCTGTGCCAAGGTATACGAGCTGTTTACGAATGGGCAAGTCCCACGAGGGTAGAGCTCGGGCTCCTTGGTGCGGGATAATGTGATTGCTACGGGGGACATGCGGAAGCGACCCAAAATCTATGCCGAGGCTCTGTGGGCATCACAGTTGGAACGGAATCGTCATTGGATGCACGCTCGGAACGGTCCCTTTAACATTCCAATGCCGTGACCTGATACTGGGATACCTCGGTAGCGTCCGTCTAGCCTCTGGGTTGCTTCAGATGGTTGCGAGATGCCATGCGGGAGGCCGAATAGAGAGATGACGCAAAGTGAGGTAATTGCGAACTCTCGACTTGCTCACTGCGGCCTGGGGAAGTCGCAGTGAGCAAGTCAGGTTGACAGGCGAGCAGCGCACGGGTAGTTTTCTGATCGGGTTCTGTGAAAAACGCACCGGTAGTTTTCAGGTAGTTTTCGGGTAGTTTTTTGAGTCGGCCGAGTTGGTCGAGCTCGCACCGAAGCCGGAAGCCGGGTTGTTTACAGATGACGGAAAGTGAGTTGATTGCGGGATATTTTCTCAGCCTTCCGTTGTGCCGCGTTCAGACTTATAACTACTATGGGGGAAGGTGTTTGGTTGGGCATTTCATGGCGGTGTCCAGGCCGACCCCCCCGCGTGCCCCCGTAGGATGGAACCATGTTCTGTGCCAAGGTATACGAGCTGTTTACGAATGGGCAAGTCCCATGAGGGTAGAGCTCGGGCTCCTTGGTGCGGGATAATGTGATTGCTACGGGGGACATGCGGAAGCGACCCAAAATCTATGCCGAGGCTCTGTGGGCATCACAGTTGGAACGGAATCGTCATTGGATGCACGCTCGGAACGGTCCCTTTAACATTCCAATGCCGTGACCTGATACTGGGATACCTCGGTAGCGTCCGTCTAGCTTCTGGGTTGCTTCAGATGGTTGCGAGATGCCATGCGGGAGGCCGAATAGAGAGATGACGCAAAGTGAGGTAATTGCGAACTCTCGACTCAGCCTTCCGTTGTGCCGCGTTCAGACTTATAACTACTATGGGGGAAGGCGTTTGGTTGGGCATTTCATGGCGGTGTCCAGGCCGACCCCCCCGCGTGCCCCCGTAGGATGGAACCATGTTCTGTGCCAAGGTATACGAGCTGTTTACGAATGGGCAAGTCCCATGAGGGTAGAGCTCGGGCTCCTTGGTGCGGGATAATGTGATTGCTACGGGGACATGCGGAAGCGACCCAAAATCTATGCCGAGGCTCTGTGGGCATCACAGTTGGAACGGAATCGTCATTGGATGCACGCTCGGAACGGTCCCTTTAACATTCCAATGCCGTGACCTGATACTGGGATACCTCGGTAGCGTCTGTATAGCCTCTGGGTTGCTTCAGGTGGTTGCGAGATGCCATGCGGGAGGCCGAATAGAGAGATGACGCAAAGTGAGGTAATTGCGAACTCTCGACTCAGCCTTCCGTTGTGCCGCGTTCAGACTTATAACTACTATGGGGGAAGGCATTTGGTTGGGCATTTCATGGCGGTGTCCAGGCCGACCCCCCCGCGTGCCCCCGTAGGATGGAACCATGTTCTGTGCCAAGGTATACGAGCTGTTTACGAATGGGCAAGTCCCATGAGGGTAGAGCTCGGGCTCCTTGGTGCGGGATAATGTGATTGCTACGGGGACATGCGGAAGCGACCCAAAATCTATGCCGAGGCTCTGTGGGCATCACAGTTGGAACGGAATCGTCATTGGATGCACGCTCGGAACGGTCCCTTTAACATTCCAATGCCGTGACCTGATACTGGGATACCTCGGTAGCGTCTGTATAGCCTCTGGGTTGCTTCAGATGGTTGCGAGATGCCATGCGGGAGGCCGAATAGAGAGATGACGCAAAGTGAGGTAATTGCGAACTCTCGACTCAGCCTTCCGTTGTGCCGCGTTCAGACTTATAACTACTATGGGGGAAGGCGTTTGGTTGGGCATTTCATGGCGGTGTCCAGGCCGACCCCCCCGCGCGCCCCCGTAGGATGGAACCATGTTCTGTGCCAAGGTATACGAGCTGTTTACGAATGGGCAAGTCCCATGAGGGGGTAGAGCTCGGGCTCCTTGGTGCGGGATAATGTGATTGCTACGGGGACATGCGGAAGCGACCCAAAATCTATGCCGAGGCTCTGTGGGCATCACAGTTGGAACGGAATCGTCATTGGATGCACGCTCGGAACGGTCCCTTTAACATTCCAATGCCGTGACCTGATACTGTGATACCTCGGTAGCGTCCGTCTAGCTTCTGGGTTGCTTCAGATGGTTGCGAGATGCCATGCGGGAGGCCGAATAGAGAGATGACGCAAAGTGAGGTAATTGCGAACTCTCGACTCAGCCTTCCGTTGTGCCGCGTTCAGACTTATAACTACTATGGGGGAAGGTGTTTGGTTGGGCATTTCATGGCGGTGTCCATGCCGACCCCCCCGCGTGCCCCCGTAGGATGGAACCATGTTCTGTGCCAAGGTATACGAGCTGTTTACGAATGGGCAAGTCCCATGAGGGTAGAGCTCGGGCTCCTTGGTGCGGGATAATGTGATTGCTACGGGGACATGCGGAAGCGACCCAAAATCTATGCCGAGGCTCTGTGGGCATCACAGTTGGAACGGAATCGTCATTGGATGCACGCTCGGAACGGTCCCTTTAACATTCCAATGCCGTGACCTGATACTGGGATACCTCGGTAGCGTCTGTATAGCCTCTGGGTTGCTTCAGATGGTTGCGAGATGCCATGCGGGAGGCCGAATAGAGAGATGACGCAAAGTGAGGTAATTGCGAACTCTCGACTCAGCCTTCCGTTGTGCCGCGTTCAGACTTATAACTACTATGGGGGAAGGTGTTTGGTTGGGCATTTCATGGCGGTGTCCAGGCCGACCCCCCCGCGTGCCCCCGTAGGATGGAACCATGTTCTGTGCCAAGGTATACGAGCTGTTTACGAATGGGCAAGTCCCATGAGGGTAGAGCTCGGGCTCCTTGGTGCGGGATAATGTGATTGCTACGGGGACATGCGGAAGCGACCCAGATGCTATGCCGAGGCTCTGTGGGCATCACAGTCGGAACGGAATCGTCATTGGATGCACGCTCGGAACGGTCCCCTTAACATTCCAATGCCGTGACCTGATACTGGGATACCTCGGTAGCGTCTGTATAGCCTCTGGGTTGCTTCAGATGGTTGCGAGATGCCATGCGGGAGGCCGAATAGAGAGATGACGCAAAGTGAGGTAATTGCGAACTCTCGACTCAGCCTTCCGTTGTGCCGCGTTCAGACTTATAACTACTATGGGGGAAGGTGTTTGGTTGGGCATTTCATGGCGGTGTCCAGGCTGACCCCCCCGCGTGCCCCCGTAGGATGGAACCATGTTCTGTGCCAAGGTATACGAGCTGTTTACGAATGGGCAAGTCCCATGAGGGTAGAGCTCGGGCTCCTTGGTGCGGGATAATGTGATTGCTACGGGGACATGCGGAAGCGACCCAGATGCTATGCCGAGGCTCTGTGGGTATCACAGTTGGAACGGAATCGTCATTGGATGCACGCTTGGAACGGTCCCTTCAACATTCCAATGCCGTGACCTGATACTGGGATACCTCGGTAGCGTCCGTCTAGGTTCTGGGTTGCTTTAGATGGTTGCGAGATGCCATGCGGAAGGCGGAAGAGGGATATCTCGACCTGGCCTACCGTTGTCCCGAAGAGATCTCGATTGGCATTTGATGGCCTGCCAAACGCGGAAGCCACTCGGATCGGGACACCCAGTTGCTATGCGGAGGCTTTGTGCGCATCACAGTTGGAACGGAATCGGCATTGGACGCACGCTCGGAACGGTCCCTTTATAATCCAATGTCGTGCCTCGTTCCTGCGATGCCTCTGGAGCCTTCGTCTAGCTCTTGGGTCGCTCGAGACAGTGGCCAAAAAGAGCCATTTTCGGTGGAATGACAATTGGCATTGCCAATTGTCACCCCCGCGCGTGCATCCATTCTATGATTGGGGCATATGCAAAACTCGGCGGCTGAATGGACTCGGACTGGGACACCCAGTTGCTATGCGGAGGCTCTGTGGGCATCACAGTTGGAATGGAATCGGCATTGGATGCACGCTCGGAACGGTCCCTTTACAATCCAATGCAGTGACCTGATACTGGGATACCTCGTGCGCCTGCGTCTAGCTCTTGGGTCGCTCGGGAGAAGTTCTGGGGTATGACGCTTGGCATTTGGTGGCGTGCCTATGCTGACCCCGCGCCGCGTGCCCCCTCACATGATCCATGTCCTGTGCCAAGGCATTCGTGCGGCCCTTCGAACGGCCAGTCCCAGGAGGGGACAGCTCGGGCTCCTTGGTGCGGCACATCATTCATGCGGTGGGAGCTTTGCGGAAGCGCGACTCGGATCTCGACACCCAGTTGCTATGCGGAGGCTTTGTAGGCATCACAGTTGTAACGGAATCGGCATTGGACGCACGCTCGGAACGGTCCCTTTACAATCCAATGCAGTGACCTGATACTGGGATGCCTCGTGAGCCTGCGTCTAGCTCTTGGGTCGCTCGAGACAGTCGCGAAAAAGCCACTTTCGGGGGAACGACTGTTGGCATTGCCAATTGCCACCCCCGCGCGTGCTTCCATTCTATGATTGGGGCATATGCAAAACTCGGCGGTTGAATGGACTCGGACACCCAGTTGCTATGCGGAGGCTCTGTGGGCATCACAGTTGAAAGGGAATCGGCATTGGATGCACGCTCGGAACGGTCCCTTTACAATCCAATGCAGTGACCTGATACTGGGATACCTCGTGAGCCTGCGTCTACCTCTTGGGTCGCTCGGGACAAGTTCTGGGGTATGACGCTTGGCATTCGGTGGCGTGCCAAAGCTGACCCCCCGCCGCGTGCTCCCTCTCATGATCCATGTCGTGTGCCAAGGCATTCTTGCGGCCTTTCGAATGGCCAGTCCCAGGAGGGGACAGCTCGGGCTCCTTGGTGCAGCACATCTTTCATGCGATGGGAGCTTTGCGGAATTGCGACTCGGATCGGGACACACCCAGTTGCTATGCGGAGGCTTTGTTGGCATCACAGTTGTAACGGAATCGGCATTGGACGCACGCTCGGAACGGTCCCTTTACAATCCAATGCAGTGACCTGATACTGGGATACCTCGTGAGCCTGCTTCTAGCTCTTGGGTCGCTCGAGACAGTCGCGAAAAAGCCACTTTCGGGGGAACGACTGTTGGCATTGCCAATGGCCACCCCCGCGCGTGCTTCCATTCTATGATTGGGGCATATGCAAAACTCGGCGGTTGAATGGACTAGGACTCGGACACCCGGTTGCTATGCGGAGGCTCTGTGGGCATCGCAGTTTTCACGGAATCGGCATTGGATGCACGCTCGGAACGGTCCCTTTACAATCCAATGCAGTGACCTGATACTGGGATACCTTGTGAGCCTGCGTCTACCTCCTGGGTCGCTCGGGACAAGTTCTGGGGTATGACGCTTGGCATTCGGTGGCGTGCCAAAGCTGACCCCCAGCCGCGTGCCCCCTCGCATGATCCATGTCGTGTGCCAAGGCATTCTTGCGGCCTTTCGAACGGCCAGTCCCAGGAGGGGACAGCTCGGGCTCCTTGGTGCAGCACATCTTTCATGCGATGGGAGCTTTGCGGAAGCGACTCGGATCGGGACACCCAGTTGCTATGCGGAGGCTTTGTTGGCATCACAGTTGTAACGGAATCGGCATTGGACGCACGCTCGGAACGGTCCCTTTACAATCCAATGCAGTGACCTGATACTGGGATGCCTCGTGAGCCTGCGTCTAGCTCTTGGGTCGCTCGAGACAGTCGCGAAAAAGCCACTTTCGGGGGAACGACTGTTGGCATTGCCAATGGCCACCCCCGCGCGTGCTTCCATTCTATGATTGGGGCATATGCAAAACTCGGCGGTTGAATGGACTAGGACTCGGACACCCGGTTGCTATGCGGAGGCTCTGTGGGCATCACAGTTTTCACGGAATCGGCATTGGATGCACGCTCGGAACGGTCCCTTTACAATCCAATGCAGTGACCTGATACTGGGATACCTTGTGAGCCTGCGTCTACCTCCTGGGTCGCTCGGGACAAGTTCTGGGGTATGACGCTTGGCATTCGGTGGCGTGCCAAAGCTGACCCCCAGCCGCGTGCCCCCTCGCATGATCCATGTCGTGTGCCAAGGCATCCTTGCGGCCTTTCGAACGGCCAGTCCCAGGAGGGGACAGCTCGGGCTCCTTGGTGCAGCACATCTTTCATGCGATGGGAGCTTTGCGGAAGCGCGACTCAGATCTGGACGCCCAGTTGTTATGCGGAGGCTTTGTTGGCATCACAGTTGTAACGGAATCGGCATTGGACGCACGCTCGGAACGGTCCCTTTACAATCCAATGCAGTGACCTGATACTGCGATGCCTCGTGAGCCTGCGTCTAGCTCTTGGGTTGCTCGAGACGGTCGCGAAAAAGCCACCTTCGGGGGAACGACTGTTGGCATTGCCAATTGCCACCCCCGCGCGTGCTTCCATTCTATGATTGGGGCATATGCAAAACTCGGCGGTTGAATGGACTCGGACACCCAGTTGCTATGCGGAGGCTCTGTGGGCATCACAGTTTGAAAGGGAATCGGCATTGGATGCACGCTCGGAACGGTCCCTTTACAATCCAATGCAGTGACCTGATACTGGGATACCTGGTGAGCCTGCGTCTACCTCTTGGGTCGCTCGGGACAAGTTCTGGGGTATGACGCTTGGCATTCGGTGGCGTGCCAAAGCTGACCCCCCGCCGCGTGCCCCCTCTCATGATCCATGTCGTGTGCCAAGGCATTCTTGCGGCCTTTCGAACGGCCAGTCCCAGTCCCAGGAGGGGACAGCTCGGGCTCCTTGGTGCAGCACATCTTTCATGCGATGGGAGCTTTGCGGAAGCGCGACTCGGATCTGGACACCCAGTTGTTATGCGGAGGCTTTGTTGGCATCACAGTTGTAACGGAATCGGCATTGGACGCACGCTCGGAACGGTCCCTTTACAATCCAATGCAGTGACCTGATACTGCGATGCCTCGTGAGCCTGCGTCTAGCTCTTGCGTTGCTCGAGACAGTCGCGAAAAAGCCACTTTCGGGGGAACGACTGTTGGCATTGCCAATTGCCACCCCCGCGCGTGCTTCCATTCTATGATTGGGGCATATGCAAAACTCGGCGGTTGAATGGACTCGGACACCCAGTTGCTATGCGGAGGCTCTGTGGGCATCACAGTTTGAAAGGGAATCGGCATTTGGATGCACGCTCGGAACGGTCCCTTTACAATCCAATGCAGTGACCTGATACTGGGATACCTCGTGAGCCTGCGTCTAGCTCTTGGGTCGCTCGGGACAAGTTCTGGGGTATGACGCTTGGCATTCGGTGGCGTGCCAAAGCTGACCCCCCGCCGCGTGCCCCCTCTCATGATGCATGTCGTGTGCCAAGGCATTCTTGCGGCCTTTCGAACGGCCAGTCCCAGTCCCAGGAGGGGACAGCTCGGGCTCCTTGGTGCAGCACATCTTTCATGCGATGGGAGCTTTGCGGAATTGCGACTCGGATCGGGACACCCAGTTTTTATGCGGAGGCTTTGTTGGCATCACAGTTGTAACGGAATCGGCATTGGACGCACGCTCGGAACGGTCCCTTTACAATCCAATGCAGTGACCTTATACTGGGATACCTCGTGAGCCTGCGTCTAGCTCTTGGGTCGCTCGAGACAGTTGCGAAAAAGCCACTTTCGGGGGAACGACTGTTGGCATTGCCAATTGCCACCCCCGCGCGTGCTTCCTCTCTATGATTGGGGCATATGCAAAACTCGGCGGTTGAATGGACTCCGACACCCAGTCGCTATGCGGAGGCTCTGTGGGCATCACAGTTTTTACGGAATCGGCATTTGGATGCACGCTCGGAACGGTCCCCCTTTATAATCCATTTCCTTGTCCCGTTACTGTGATACGTCTGTAGCCTACGTCTAGCTCTTGGGTCGCTCGGCAAGGTCGTGCAAATTCGGTGTACGCTGCGGGAAGTATGGATACGGCGAGTCTCCGACTAGGACAGTTTCTCTGCGAAGAGTGGCATGATGGTTGATGAGGCAATTCGATTCAGTCCCCAAGCTTTGGCCTCGGGCCACTGTGAGGGCTGTCGATTCTCTCTTTCCAACTCGTCTCCACCCAGTAACAGACTTGACGACAGGTAATCGGTCTCATTCTCGATTGTTCCTGGAGGTAGTCTTCGGAACTTTTGGAATTGACCTCTCACTTCGTCTCCTCTCTGTGTGAGGAGCAGTGTGCTTGTGCCGTTTCCTTGGTGGCATTCACGTCGCAAATATTGTGGAGGGAGAGTCTCCGCAGCTGCCCTGCCCTCGGGGGCAATCGGTGGGCTCTCATCTCCGTATTCGGTTGACATTCGCCATGCACGTAGGTCGCAGAATAATTTGCGAGTCTATTGGCGTTTGGCGCTTGTCCACGAATGATGCGTTGGTCCCGAAGTGCATGTTACTAGCATTTTCTGCCATTGTCTCGGATCTTTGGCACGTCCATTCCTTGCAATCGAACTTCTCGGAGCCATCTATGAGTTTGAGAGGGGTGGGCAGGGTTCGACACCTCCGTCGTTGCGTGCTTCTTCTTCCCGAGATCTTTTGACTGAGCCATGTCAGTGCTCGAGCCAAACGACTCGTGGTGGGGGGCGACGTTACACGGCGGAGTTGTCCGCGGCAAGTTTTTTCGGTCTCGGTGCCCCATTTGAAACCCTCGAGCACATCGACGACACGGTCTCGCCCTTTGGTTGCGGCCTCGGCATACATCTTGCGAGTGCTCTTCACGAAGCATTTCGATGTCCCCCGGAGGTTGCCTTGAAACTTGGTCGCACAGCGGTTCGGGTCGTCGTATAGATGCTTTGCATCATACGTTTCCCCACCACCGTGTGGCGATACGAAATGCTTTCGAGCAGGGGCTCACAAGAGGACGGATCCGCGGAATTGGCACGGGCGTGTTCGTCGATTGTGCGCGAGTGCTAAATAACGGTGTGTTGTCGGTATCTTCGTCCCTGAGAATGCGGTCCTTCGAGGCAGGGTGTTTTATGTTGGTCGAGCCGGTCTTGTCTGTGTGCGGTGCGCCACTCCAAGTGCGTAGGGGGCATATGCCTGGGAAATGGATGTCCTTGAGTGGCCTTACTCGGTCGCGTGCACGGCGCATTGTCTCACAGCATTACCGTCGCGAGCAGGGGCGGCCTGGAGATGTCGGGTAAAGGGTTCCGTACGGGATGTTCTTCCCAGGTTCCTGTGAACCGAGGCTCCTTGTCGTCACGCTCCGGCCTTCGTAGAATCGTCTGTCACGGGCGGCCTCTTTCGTCAGGGACGACGATGCGCCGGGCCATGTGCCTCGATGAAAAGAGTTTATGCTTGTCGAGATGTGATTTGTTTGTGTGGTGCGTGCCACTCCATGTGCGTAGGGGGCATATGCCTGGGAAATGGATGCCCTCGAGCGGCCTTATAATAG
>BSBN01002207.1:55000-82520 GCA_027924645.1 Cunninghamia lanceolata
TCCCTATACCCCCCGCCGCCCCGCCCCGGCAACCCTGTCCCGTCGCGACTTGGGTCGCGGCGACTTGGTCCCACAAAGAATCTGTCGCGCCCCGCTCCGTCCCGTCGCGTCACGCCCCGTCCCGTCGCGTCACGCCCCGTCCCGTCCCGCGCCGCGCCGCCCCGTCTCGACTTGGGTCGCGGCAACTTGGCCCTCCGAAGAATCCGTCTCGCCCCGCCCCGTCCCGCCCCGTCCCCGTTGTGGGGTTTCTAGAAAATTAGGACTGGTGGGGTTTCTAGAAAATTAGGACTGGTGGGGTTTCCGCCTATTCGGTGGGGTTTCTAGAAAATTAGGAGCGGTGGGGTTTCTGCCTATCCGGTGGGGTTTCTCGAAAAGTAGGACCGGTGGGGTTTCTCGTCCCGCCGCGCCGCGCCCCACCCCGACAGCACCGCCCCGCCCGTCCCGACTTGGGCGACCTGGCACCCCAAAGAATCCGTCCCGCCCCGCCCCGGCAACCCTGTCCCGTCCCGACTTGGGTCGCGACGACTCGCCCCCGCAAAGAATCTGTCGCGCCCCGCCCCGTCCCGTCGCGTCCCGCCCCGCCCCGTCCCGCCTCGTCCGACTTGGCACCCCAGAGAATCCGTCCCGCCGCGCCCCGTCCCGACTTGGGTCGCGGCGACTTGGCCCCCCAAAGAATCTGTCGTGCCCCGTCGCGTCCCCGCCCCGTCCCGTCGCGTCCCGCCCCGCCCCGTCGCGTCCCGCCCCGCCCCGCGCCGCCCGCCCCGCCCCGCCCCGTCCCGACTTGGGCGAGTTGGCGAGTTGGTCCCCCCGAAGAATCCGTCCGCGTCCGCGTCCCCGTCCCTATACCCGTCGCTGCCCCGCCCCGGCAACCCTGTCCTGTCCCGACTTGGGTCGGGGCGACTTGGCCCCCCAAAGAATCTGCCCCGCCCCCCAACCCCCGTCCCGCACCGCTCCGTCTCGCCCCGCCCCGCACCGTCCCACCCCGCCCCACAACCCCGTCCCGGCAGCCCCGTCCTGGACGACTTGGCACCCCAAAGAATCCGCCCCGTCCCGACTTGGGCGAGTTGGCGACTTGGCCCCCAAAAGAATCCGTCCCGCCCCGTCCCGACTTGGGCGAGTTGGCGACTTGCCCCCCCCAAAGAATCCGCCCCCGTCCCGACTTGGGCGAGTCGGCGACTTGCCCCCCCCAAAGAACCCGCCCCGCCGCGCCCCTCCACCCGTCCCCGTCCCCGTCCCGACTTGGGTCGCGGCGACTCGCCCCCCCAAAGAATCTGTCGCGTCCCCGCCCTCTCCCGCCGCGCCCCGCCCTGCACCTGCAACCTCGTCCCGTCCCGCCCCCGCCCCTGCAACCCCGTCCCGACTTGGGCGAGTTGGCGACTTGGCCCCCCGAAGAATCCGTCCCGCCCCCGCCCCGCCCCGCCCCGCCCCACACCACACCGCCCCACCCCACAACCCCGTCCCGTCCCGACTTGGGCGACTCGGCACCCCCAAAGAATCCGTCCCGCCCCGCCCCGGCAACCCCTGTCCCGTCCCGACTTGGGTCACGGCGACTCGCCCCCCGCAAAGAACCTGTCGCGCCCCGCTCCGTCCCGTCGCGTCCCGCCCCGCCCCCCGCACCTGCAACCCCGCCCCGTCCCGCCTCGTCCGACTTGGCACCCCAAAGAATCCGTCCCAACCGCGCCCCGTCCCGACTTGGGTCGCGGCGACTTGGCACCCCAAAGAATCTGTCGTGCCCCATCGCGTCCCGCTCCGTCCCGTCGCGTCCCGCCCCGTCGCGTCGCGTCGCGTCCCGCCCCGCACCGCACCTGCAAACCCGTCCCGACTTGGGCGAGTTGGCGAGTTGGCCCCCCCGAAGAATCCGTCCGCGTCCCCTGTCCCTATACCCGTCGCCGCCCCGGCAACCCTGTCTTGTCCCCGACTTGGGCCGCGGCAGAGAATCCGCCCCGCCCCCCAACCCCGTCCCGCACCGCTCCGTCTCGTCCCGCCCCGCCCCCACAACCCCGTCCCGGCAAACCCGCCCCGCCCCGCCCCGTCCCGACTTGGGCGATTTGGCGACTTGGCCCCCAAAAGAATCCATCCCGCCCCATCCCGCCACACCCCTGCAACCCCGTCCCGCCCGTCCCGACTTGGGCGAGTTGGCGACTTGCCCCCCCAAAGAATCCGCCCCGTCCGCCCAGCCCCGTCCCGCCGCGCCGCGCCCCCACCCGTCCCCGTCCCGACTTGGGTCGCGGCGACTCGCCCCCCCAAAGAATCTGTCGCGCCCCGCTCCGTCCCCGTCGCGTCCCGCCCCGCCCCGCCCCGCCCCGCACCCGCAACCTCGCCCCGCCTCTGCAACCCCGTCCCGACTTGGGCGAGTTGGCGACTTGGGTCGCGGCAACTTGGCCCCCCGAAGAATCCGTCCCGCCCCCGCCCCGCCCCGTCACGTCCAGCCCCCGTCGCCGTCCGTGGGGTTTCTAGAAAATTAAGAGCGGTGGGGTTTCTAGAAAATTAGCACTGGTGGGGTTTCCGCCTATTCGGTGGGGTTTCTAGAAAATTAGGAGCGGTGGGGTTTCTGCCTATCCGGTGGGGTTTATCGAAAAGTAGGAGCGGTGGGGTTTCCGCCTGCCCCGTCCCGACTTGGGCGACTTGGCACCCCAAAGAATCCGTCCCGCCGCGCCCCGCCCCGGCAACCCTATCCCGTCCCGACTTGGGTCGCGGCGACTTGGCCCCCCCAAAGAATCCGTCGCGCCCCGTCGCGTCCGCCCCGTCCCGCACCGGCAACCCCGTCCCGTCCCGTCTCGCACCGCCCGGCCCCTGCAAACCCCGTCCCGTCCCGCCCCGCCCCTGCAACCCCCGTCCCGACTTGGGCGAGTTGGCGACTTGGCCGCGGCAACTTGGCCCCCCCGAAGAATCCGTCCCGCCCCGCCCCGCCCCGTCGCCGCCCGGTGGGGTTTTCTAGAAAATTAGGACTGGTGGGGTTTCTAGAAAATTAGGAGCGGTGGGGTTTCTGCCTATCCGGTGGGGTTTATTGAAAAGTAGGAGCGGCGGGGGTTTCCGCCTACCCCGTCCCGACTTGGGCGACTTGGCACCCCAAAGAATCCGTCCCGCCGCGCCCTGCCCCGGCAACCCTGTCCCATCCCGACTTGGGTCGCGGCGACTTGGCCCCCGAAAGAATCTGTCGCACCCCGCCCCGTCCCGTCGCGTCCCGTCCCGCCCCCGCCCCGTCGCGTCCCGCCCCGCCCCGCACCGCACCTGCAACCCCGTCGCGTCCCGCCCCGCCCCGCCCGCCCCTCGCCCCGTCCCCACTTGGGCGGGTTGGCGACTTGGCCCCCCGAAGAATCCATCCGCGTCCGCGTCCGCGTCCCTGTCCCTATACCCGTCGCCGCCCCGCCCCGCCGCGCCCTGCCCCGGCAACCCTGTCCCGTCCCGACTTGGGTCGCGGCGACTTGGCCCCCCAAAGAATCTGTCGCGCCCCGTCGCGTCCCGCACCGTCCCGCCCTGCCCCGCACCTGCAACCCCGTCCCGTCCCGCCCCGCCCCGTCTCGCACCGCCCGGCCCCTGCGACCCTCCGTCCCGCCCCGCCCCGACTTGGGCGAGTTGCCGACTTGGGTCGCGGCAACTTGGCCCCCCGAAGAATCCGCCCCGCCCCGCCCCGCCCCGCCCCGTCCCGTCCCGACTTGGACGACTTGGCACCCCAAAGAATCCGCCCCGTCCCGACTTGGGCGAGTTGGCGACTTGGCCCCCACAAGAATCCGTCCCGCCCCATCCCGCCACACCCCTGCAACCCCGTCCCGACTTGGGCGAGTTGGCGACTTGCCCCCCCCCCCCCCCCCCAAAGAATCTGTCCCGTCTCGCCCCGCCCCGCCCCCACCCGTCCCCACCCTGGCAGTCCCGTCCCGACTTGGGCGAATTGGTGACTTCGGCCGTGACGACTTGGCCACCCAAAGAATCCATCCCGTCCAGCGCCGCCCCGTCCCGTCCCGACTTGGGCGAGTTGGCGACTTCTTTTGCGGCGACTTGGCCCCCGAATGAAACCATCTCGACCCGTCCCATCCACCCAGACTGTCCCGTCCGTCCTGTCCGCCCCGACCACCCCGATTGTCCCGCTCGTCCCCGTCCCGACCACCTGTCCGCCCCGTCCTGTCCCCGTCCCGTCCCGTCCCCGTCCCTGCGCTCGTGAATCCTTTTTTTTTTTTTTTCCAAGTGCGGAGTGGGGTTTCCCTTTGGCTCAGCCGCATTCCTTCCAAGTCTTGGGTGGGGTTGCCTGCGCTCGTGAATCCGCCCGGTGGGGTTTCTAGAAAATTAAGAGCGGTGGGGTTTCCGCCTGTCCAGTGGGATTTCTAGAAAATTAGGAGTGGTGGGGTTTCTAGAAAATTAGGAGCGGTGGGGTTTCCGCCTATCCGGTGGGGTTTCCGCCTGCCCCGCCCCGTCCTGGCTTGGGCGAGTTGGCGACTTGGCCACCCAAAGAATCGGTCACGCCCTGCTCCGTCGGGCCCCGTCTCGTCCCGCCCCGCCCCGTCCTGCCCCGCCCCGTCTCGACTTGGGCGAGTTGGCAACTTGGCCCCGCCCCGCCCCGCCCCGTCCCGTCTCGCCCCACCCCACCCCGTCCCCGTCCCGTCCGGTGGGGTTTCTGGAAAATTAAGAGCGGTGGGGTTTCTAGAAATTTAGGAGTGGTGGGGTTTCTGCCTATTCGATGGGGTTTCTAGAAAATTAGGAGCGGTGGGGTTTCTGCCCGTCCGGTGGGGTTTCTAGAAAATTAGGAGCGGTGGGGTTTCCGCCTATCCGGTGGGGTTTCTCGAAAAGTAGGAGCGGTGGGGTTTCCGCCTGCCCCGTCCCGTCCCGACTTGGGCGAGTTGGCGACTTGGACCCCCAAAGAATCCGCCCCGCCCCGCCCCGGCAACGCCGTCCCGTCCAGCCCCGTCTCGACTTGGGCGAGTTGGCAACTTGGCCCCGCAAACAATCTGTCCCGCCCCCGCCCCGCCCCTCCCCGCCCCGTCCCGCCTTGGGCGAGTTGGCAACTTGGCCCCCCAAACAATCTGTCCCGCCCCGCCCCGCCCCGTCCCGTCCCGCCCCGTCCCGCCCCGCCCCGGCAACGCCGTCCCGTCCAGCCCCGTCTCGACTTGGGCGAGTTGGCAACTTGGCCCCCCAAAGAATTCGTCCCGCCCCGTCCCGTCCGGTGGGGTTTCCGCCTGTTCAGTGGGATTTCTAGAAAATTAGGAGCGGTGGGGTTTCCGCCTGTTCGGTGGGGTTTCTAGAAAATTAGGAGCGGTGGGGTTTCCGCCTGTCCGGTGGGGTTTCTGGAAAATTAGGAGCGGTTGGGTTTCTCGTAAAGTAGGAGCGGTGGGGTTTCCGCCCACCCCGCCCCGTCGTGCCCCGTCCCATCCCGCCCCGTCCCGACTTGGGTGAGTTGGCGACTTGGCCCCCCAAAGAATCCGTCCCGCCCCGCCCCGTCCCCATCCCCATCCCCGTCCCCATCCTGCCCCGTCCGGTGGGGTTTCTAGAAAATTAGGAGTGGTGGGGTTTCTGCCTATTCGGTGGGGTTTCTAAAATATTAGTAGCGGTGGGGTTTCCGCCTGCCTCGTCCCATCCCGTCCCGTCCCGCCGCGCCGCGCCCCGCCTCGGCAGCGCCGTCCCGTCCCGCCGCGCCGCGCCCCGCCTCGGCAGCGCCGTCCCGTCCCGCCCCGTCCTGACTTGGGCGAGTTGGCGACTTGGCCCCCCAAAGAATCCGTCCTGCCCCGCCCCGTCCCGACTTGGGCGAGTTGGCAACTTGGCCCCCCAAAGAATCCGTCCCGTCCCGTCCCGACTTCGGTCGCGGCGACTTGGTGACCTGGGCGACTTGGCCCCCGAATGAAGCCATCTCCACCCGTCTCGTCCTAACTTGGGCGAGTTGGCGACATAGGATGGCATCGAGTAAAGAGGTGAGTAGAAAAGCGCAACGCCCAACCAAAAACTAAAAAGGGTGCAACACCGGGACTTCCCGGGAGGTCACCCATCCCAGTACTACTCCGGCCCAAGCGCGCTTAACTGCGGAGTTCTGATGGGATCCGGTGCACTAACGCTGGTATGATCGCACCCAACATGAAATTGTCTTCACGCTCTTGTTGTATAATGGCACCGGCCGTCCCGGTGGGGATTCTACAAAGTTAGGAGCGGTGGCGTTTCCGGAAAATCTGGTCTGGTGGGGTTTCCACAAGAACTGGTCCGGTGGGGTTTCTGTAAAATCTGGTTCAGGTTTCAGGGTTTCAGGGTTTCAGGGTTCGGGGTTCAGGGTTCAGGGTTTCAGGTTCAGGGTTCAGGGTTTCAGGGTTCAGGGTTCAGGGTTCAGGGTTTCGGGGTTTCAGGGTTCAGGGTTTCAGGGTTCAAGGTTTCAGGGTTTCAGGGTTCAGGGTTCAGGGTTTCGGGTTCAGGGTTCAGGGTTTTAGGGTTCAGGGTTTCAGGGTTTCAGGGTTCAGGGTTCAGGGGTTCAGGGTTTCAGGGTTCAGGGTTGAGGGTTTCAGGGTTCAGGGTTCAGGGTTTCAGGGTTTCAGGGCTTCAGGGTTCAGGGTTCAGGGTTTCAGGGTTGAGGGTTAAGGTTTCAGGGTTCAGGGTTTCAGTGTTCAAGGTTTCAGGGTTTGGGGTTCAGGGTTTGGGGTTCGGGTTCAGTGTTCGGGTTTCAGGGTTCAGGGCTTCAGGGTTCAGGGTTTCAGGGTTCGGGGTTCAGGTTCGGGTTTCAAGGTTCAGGGTTCAGGGTTCAGGGTTCAGGGTTTCAGGGTTCAGGGTTCCGGGTTCCAGGGTTCAGGGTTCGGGGTTCGGGGTTCAGGGTTCGGGGTTTAGGGTTCAGGGTTTCAGGGTTCAGAGTTTCAGGGTTCAGGGTTCAGGGTTCCGGTTCAGCGTTCGGGTTTCAGGGTTCGGGGTTCAGCGTTTGGGGTTCAGCGTTCAGGGTTCGGGTTTTAGGGTTCGGGTTTCAGGGTTCGGGGTTTCAGGGTTCGGGTTTCAGGGTTCAGGTTTCAGGGTTCAGGGTTTCAGGGTTCAGGGTTGAGGGTCCGGGGTTGAGGGTTGAGGGTTCGGGGTTCAGGGTTCGGGGTTCAGGGTTTCAGTGTTCAGGGTTCTGGGTTCAAGGTTCAAGGTTCAAGGTTCAGGGTTCAGGGTTCAGGGTTCAGGGTACAGGGTTCAGGGTTCGGGGTTCAGGGTTCGTGGCTCAGGGTTTCAGGGTTCGGGGTTCGGGGTTCAGGGTTCGAGGTTTCAGGGTTTCAGGGTTCAGGGTTCAGGGTTTCAGGGTTTCAGGGTTCAGGGTTCAGGGTTTCAGGGTTCATGGTTCTAGGGGTTAGGGTTCAGGGTTCAGGGTTTGGGTTTCAGGGTTCAGGGTTCAGGGTTTCAGGGTTCAGGGTTCAGGGTTCAGGGTTTCAGGGTTCTAGGGTTCAGGGTTTCAGGGTTCTAGGGTTCAGGGTTCAGGGTTCAGGGTTCAGGGTTCAGGGTTTCAAGGGTTCAGGGTTTAGGGTTTCAGGGTTCAGGGGTTCGGGTTTCAAGGTTCAAGGGTTCGGGGTTCGGGGTTCAGGGTTCAGGGTTTCGGGTTCAGGGTTCAGGGTTCAGGGTTTCAGGGTTCAGGGTTTCGGGTTTCAGGGTTCAGGGTTCATGGTTCAGGGTTCAGGGTTTCAGGGTTTAGGGTTCAGGGTTCAGGGTTCAGGGTTTCAGGGTTTCAGGGTTCAGGGTTCAGGGTTTCAAGGTTCAGGGTTTCAGGGTTCAGGGTTCAGGTTCAGGGTCTAGGTTTCAGGGTTCAGGGTTTCAGGGTTGAGGGTTAAGGTTTCAGGGTTCAGGGTTTCAGTGTTCAAGGTTTCAGGGTTTGGGGTT
This sequence comes from Cunninghamia lanceolata, assembly GCA_027924645.1. Classification (NCBI taxonomy): domain Eukaryota; kingdom Viridiplantae; phylum Streptophyta; class Pinopsida; order Cupressales; family Cupressaceae; genus Cunninghamia; species Cunninghamia lanceolata. Next base: position 62,807 of record BSBN01002207.1, read on the forward strand.
CAGGGTTTGGGGTTCGGGTTCAGTGTTCGGGTTTCAGGGTTCAGGGCTTCAGGGTTCAGGGTTTCAGGGTTCGGGGTTCAGGTTCGGGTTTCAGGGTTCAGGGTTCAGGGTTCAGGGTTCAGGGTTTCAGGGTTCAGGGTTCCGGGTTCCAGGGTTCAGGGTTCGGGGTTCGGGGTTCAGGGTTCGGGGTTTAGGGTTCAGGGTTTCAGGGTTCAGAGTTTCAGGGTTCAGGGTTCAGGGTTCCGGTTCAGCGTTCGGGTTTCAGGGTTCGGGGTTCAGCGTTTGGGGTTCAGCGTTCAGGGTTCGGGTTTTAGGGTTCGGGTTTCAGGGTTCGGGGTTTCAGGGTTCGGGTTTCAGGGTTCAGGTTTCAGGGTTCAGGGTTTCAGGGTTCAGGGTTGAGGGTCCGGGGTTGAGGGTTGAGGGTTCGGGGTTCAGGGTTCGGGGTTCAGGGTTTCAGTGTTCAGGGTTCTGGGTTCAAGGTTCAAGGTTCAAGGTTCAGGGTTCAGGGTTCAGGGTTCAGGGTACAGGGTTCAGGGTTCGGGGTTCAGGGTTCGTGGCTCAGGGTTTCAGGGTTCGGGGTTCGGGGTTCAGGGTTCGAGGTTTCAGGGTTTCAGGGTTCAGGGTTCAGGGTTTCAGGGTTTCAGGGTTCAGGGTTCAGGGTTTCAGGGTTCATGGTTCTAGGGGTTAGGGTTCAGGGTTCAGGGTTTGGGTTTCAGGGTTCAGGGTTCAGGGTTTCAGGGTTCAGGGTTCAGGGTTCAGGGTTTCAGGGTTCTAGGGTTCAGGGTTTCAGGGTTCTAGGGTTCAGGGTTCAGGGTTCAAGGTTCAGGGTTCAGGGTTTCAAGGGTTCAGGGTTTAGGGTTTCAGGGTTCAGGGGTTCGGGTTTCAAGGTTCAAGGGTTCGGGGTTCGGGGTTCAGGGTTCAGGGTTTCGGGTTCAGGGTTCAGGGTTCAGGGTTTCAGGGTTCAGGGTTTCGGGTTTCAGGGTTCAGGGTTCATGGTTCAGGGTTCAGGGTTTCAGGGTTTAGGGTTCAGGGTTCAGGGTTCAGGGTTTCAGGGTTTCAGGGTTCAGGGTTCAGGGTTTCAAGGTTCAGGGTTTCAGGGTTCAGGGTTCAGGTTCAGGGTCTAGGTTTCAGGGTTCAGGGTTTCAGGGTTCGGGGTTCGGGTTTCAGGGTTCAGGGTTCAGGGTTCCAGGGTTCGGGGTTCAGGGTTCAGGGTTTCGGGGTTCAGAGTTTCAGGGTTCGGGGTTCAGGGTTCCGGTTCAGGGTTCGGGTTTCAGGGTTCGGGGTTCAGGGTTCGAGGTTGAGCGTTCGGGTTTCAGGGTTCAGCGTTCGGGTTTCAGGGTTCAGGTTTCAGGGTTCGGGGTTTCAGGGTTCAGGGTTCAGGGTTCACGGTTTCAGGGTTCAGGGTTCAGGGTTCGGGGTTGAGGGTTGAGGGTTCAGGGTTTCAGGGTTCAGGGTTCAGGGTTTCAGGGTTCAGGGTTCTGGGTTCGGGGTTCAAGGTTCAAGGTTCAGGGTTCAGGGTTCAGGGTTCAGGGTTCGGGGTTCAGGGTTCGTGGCTTAGGGTTTCAGGGTTCAGGGTTCGGGGTTCGGGGTTTAGGGTTCGAGGTTTCAGGGTTCAGGGTTTAAGGGTTCGGGTTTCAGGGTTCAGGTTTCAGGATTTCAGGGTTCCAGGGTTTCAGGCTTCAGGGTTTCAGGGTTCTGGGTTTCAGGGTTCAGGGTTCTGGGGTTCAGGGTTCCGGGGTTCAGGGTTCATGGTTTCAGGGGTCAGGGTTTCAGGGTTCAGGGTTCAGGGTTCAGGGGTTAGGGTTTTAGGGGTTAGGGTTTTAGGGGTTTAGGGTTTCAGGGGTCAGGGTTTCAAGGTTCAGGGTTCAGGGTTTTAGGGTTCAGGGTTCAGGGTTCAGTGTTCAGCGGTGAGGGTTCAGGGTTCAGGGTTCAGTGTTCAGCGGTGAGGGTTCAGGGTTTCAGGGTTCAGGGTTTCAGGGTTCAGGTTCCAGGGTTCAGGTTTCAGGGTTCAGGGTTTCAGGGTTCAGGGTTCAGGGTTCCAGGGTTGAAGGTTCCAGGTTCGGAGTTCAGGGTTCGGGGTTTCAGGGTTCGGGGTTCAGGGTTCCAGGGTTCACGGTTCCAGGGTTCACGGTTGTAGGGTTCAGGGTTTCAGGGTTCAGGGTTTCAGGGTTCAGGGTTTTAGGGTTCGTGGTTCAGGGTTCGGGTTTCAAGGTTCAGGGTTCAGGGTTCCGTGTTCAGGGTTCGGGGTTCAGGGTTCGGGGTTCAGGGTTCGGGGTTTCAGGGTTCAGAGTTTCAGGGTTCAGGGTTCAGGGTTCCGGTTCAGGGTTCGGGTTTCAGGGTTCGGGGTTGAGGGTTGAGGGTTCAGGGTTCGGGTTTCAGGGTTCAGGGTTCAGGTTTCAGGGTTCGGGTTTCAGGGTTCAGTGTTTCAGGGTTCCGGGTTTCAGGGTCCGGGTTCAGGGTTCGGGTTTCAGGGTTCAGGTTTCAGGGTTCAGGGTTTCAGGGTTCAGGGTTTCAGGGTTCAGGTTTCCGGGTTCGGGGTTCAGGGTTCAGGGTTTCAGGGTTCAGAGTTTCAGGGTTCAGGGTTTAGGGTTCCGGTTTAGGGTTCGGGTTTCAAGGTTCGGGGTTTAGGGTTCGGGGTTCAGGGTTCGGGTTTCAGGGTTCAGGGTTCGGGTTTCAGGGTTCGGGTTTCAGCGTTCCGGGTTTCAGGGTTCGAGGTTTCAAGGTTCGGGTTCAGGGTTCGGGTTTCAGGGTTCGGGTTTCAGGGTTCAGGGTTTCAGGGTTCAGGGTTTCAGGGTTCAGGGTTGAGGGTCGAGGGTTGAGGGTTGAGGATTGAGGGTTTAAGGGTTCAGGGTTCAGTGTTCTTGGTTCGGGGTTCAAGGTTCGGGGTTCAGGGTTCGGGGTTCAGGGTTTCGGGGCTCAGGGTTTCGAGGCTCAGGGGTTCGGGGTTCAGGGTTCGGGTTTCAGGGTTCAGGGTTTCAGGGTTCAGGGTTTCAGGGTTCGGGTTTCAGGGTCCAGGGTTCAGGGTTCCAGGGTTTCGGGTTCCGGGTTTCAGGGTTCAGGGGTTCAGGGTTCAGGGTTTCAGGGTTCAGGGTTTCAGGGGTCAGGGTTTCAGGGTTCAGGGTTCAGGGTTCAGGGTTTAGGGGTGAGGGTTTTAGGGGTTAGGGTTTTAGGGGTTTAGGGTTTTAGGGGTTAGGGTTCATGGTTCAGGGTTCAGGGTTCAGGGTTTTAGGGTTCAGGGTTCAGGGTTCAGGGTTCAGGGTTCAGGGTTTCAGGGTTCAGGGTTCAGGGTTCAGCGTTCAGCGTTCAGCGTTGAGGGTTCAGGGTTTCAGGGTTCAGGGTTTCAGGGTTCGGGTTCCAGGGTTCAGGGTTTCAGGGTTTAGGGTTTCAGGGTTCAGGGTTCCAGGGTTCAGGGTTCCAGGGTTTGTGGTTTAGGGTTCGGGGTTCCAGGGTTCGGGGTTCAGGGTTCGGGGTTCAGGGTTCCAGGGTTCAGGGTTCAGGGTTCAGGGTTCCAGGGTTCAGGGTTCGGGGTTCGGGGTTCGGGGTTCGGGGTTCAGGTTTCAGGGTTCGGGGTTTCAGGGTTCAGGGTTTCAGGGTTCAGGGTTTCAAGGTTCGGTGTTTCAGGGTTCAGGGTTTCAGTGTTCAGGGTTCAGTGTTCAGGGTTCAGGGTTTCAGGGTTCAGGGTTCAGGGTTCAGGGTTCAGGGTTTCAGGGTTTCAAGGTTCGGGGTTTCAGGGTTCGGGTTTCAGGGTTCGGGTTTCAGGGTTCAGTGTTCGGGGTTCAGGGTTTTAGGGTTCAGGGTTCAGGGTTCAGGGTTTCAGGGTTCAGGGTTCCGGGTTCAGGGTTCCGGGTTCAGGGTCCGGGTTTCAGGGTTCCGGGGTTCAGGGTTCAGGGGTTCAGGGGTCAGGGGTTCAGGGGTCAGGGTTTCAGGGTTCAGGGTTTCAGGGTTCAGGGTTCAGGGGTCAGGGTTCAGGGGTTAGGGTTCAGGGGTTAGGGTTTTAGGGTTTAGGGTTTTAGGGGTTTAGGGTTTTAGGGGTTAGGGTTCAGGGTTCAGGGTTCAGGGTTTCAGGGTTCAGGGTTCAGGGTTCAGGGGTTAGGGCTTCAGGGGTTAGGGTTTTGGGTTTTAGGGTTTAGGGTTTAGGGTTTTAGGGTTTTAGGGTTTAGGGTTTTAGGGTTTAGGGTTTAGGGTTTTGGGTTTAGGGTTTTAGGGTTTAGGGTTTTGGGTTTAGGGTTTTAGGGTTTAGGGTTTTAGGGTTTTGGGTTTAGGGTTTTGGGTTTAGGGTTTAGGGTTTAGGGTTTTGGGTTTAGGGTTTTAGGGTTTAGGGTTTTAGGGTTTAGGGGTTTTCGAAAGATCTGGTTCGGTGTTGTTTCCACAAGAACTGGTCCGGTGGGGTTTCCATAAATCTGGGCCGGTGGGGTTTCTGTGAAATCTGGTATAGTGCGGTTTCTGTAAAATCTGGTCCGGCGGGGTATCCTCAAAATCAAGTCTGGTGGGGTTTCCAGATAATTCAAGTCGATGGGGTTCCCGTAAAATTTAGGACGGGGGAGCTTGGCAAGTTGGGCCATCTCGACAACTCTGGAGACCGGGGGGACTTGGGTGAATGGGTGACCTGGCCCGAGGGACTTGTTCGACCTAAGGGGGCTTGGACGGCGCAGGGGTAAGCTAACATTTCAAAACATGGTCGGCGACATGCGCTGTTGGACGTCGTTAGCTAGTGCGGATGAGGCCTGTCCAGAGGTTGACTCGTGCCACTTCGCCAACGTCAGTGGGTGTCGTTGTTTAGGAAAGGGGGCGAGGCCCATTGTAAGGAATGCAATTGGGACAAGCTCTGGGGGATGTTGTTCGAGCCCCGTTTTGGGGAACGGGGTTGGGGCCCACTGTTGGGGAAGTCAACGGGGAAGGGTGTTTTGGCCCAGTGTCGGGGTGTGTCAAGGAGGAAAGGGGTTCGGGGCTCATGCTTAGCATTGGGGAATGTCGTCGGAGTGCGAGGTCGGGGCCTAATGTTGGGGAGCATCGTCAGTGAACGTGTTTCGGGGCGAGTGTTGGGGAAAGCCATTGCGGAGTGGAGTCGAGGCCTGCTGTTAGGGGACCTGGGGTTCTCATAAAATCTGGTCCGGTCGGGTTTCGTAAAATTTGGTACGGTGGGGTTTCCACAAAGCCTGGTCCGGTGGGGTTTTCATAAAATCTGGTCCGGTGGGGTTTCCACAAGAACTGGTCCGGTGGGGTTTCCGTAAAATCTGGTCTGGTGGGGTTTCCGTAAAATCTGGTCTGATGGGGTTTCCACAAAATCTGGTCTAGTGCGGTTTCTGTAAAATCTGGTCCGGCGGGGTATCCTCAAAATTAAGTCCGGTGGGGTTTCCAGATAATTCAATTGGATGGGGTTCCCATAAAATTCAGGACGGGGGGCTTGCTTGGCAAGTTGGGCCAACTCAACGACTCTGGAGACCGGGGGACTTGGGTAAATGGGTGACCTAGCCCGAGGGACTTGTTCGACCTAAGGGGGCTTGGACGGTCGAGGGGTAAGCCAACATTTCAAAAACATGGTCGGCGACATGCGCCGTTGGACGTTGTTAACTAGTGCACTGAGGCCTGTCCAGAGGTTGACTCGTACCACTTCGCCAATGTCAGTGGGCATCGTTGTTTAGGAAAGGGGGCGAGGCCCATTGTAGGGAACGTAATTGGGACAAGCTCTGGGGGATGTCGTTCGAGCCCAGTTTTGGGGAACGGGGTTGGGGCCCAGTGTTTGGGCTGAGTGTCGAAGTGTGTCAAGGAGGAATGGGGTTCGGGGTTCGTGCCTAGCAATGGGGAATGTCCTCGGCGAGCGAGGTCGGGGCCTAGTGTTGTGGAGTACCGTCGGGTAACGTGTTTCGGGGCCAGTGTTTATGAGTGGTGGGATTTTCCTCCAGTTAATTTAGGTGGGGTTCCTATAAATATTCAATCTGACGTGGTCGATAAGAAATTCAGCTTGATGGGGTTTCCGCAAATTTTTGTTTGGTAGTTTGCGGCAAGATTCAGTCCGGCGGGGTTTCCATAAATGTTAAGGTCGTGGGATGAGCTTCCAAAAAATTTCGGGTGGTGTTTCCTCAAGGATTGGTCTGGTGGGGTTTCTAGAAAATTACGTTTGGTGGGGTTTCTAGAAAATTTCATTCGACAGGTTTTCCAAAATATCCAGTCCGATGGGGTTTCCAGAAAATTCTGTCACGCCTCGTCCCATCCCGGCCGAGGCCTGCGACCGGGATAGGACGGGGCAGCCGTGATGGGACAGGGCGGCCGGGACGGGAAAGGACAGGACAGTGCGAGACAGGTGGACTGGGCAGGACGGAACGGGACGGGATGGTCGGGATGAGATGGGATGGCACGAGACAGGATGGGACGGGACGGGCCGGGTCGAGATGGGACAGGATGGGATGGGACGGGACGGGACAGGGCGAGGCGGGGCGAGACGGGACGGGGCGGGGCTGTCCGCTATCCCCTGTCCGATGTCCCCTGTCGCCTGTCCGTTGTCCCCTGTCGGCTGTCCCCTGTTGGCTGTCGGCTGTCCGCGGGACAGGATGGGACGGGGCAGTCGGAATGGGACAGGACGACCTGGATGGGACAGGGCGGACGGGACGGGAAAGGACAGGACAGTGCGAGACAGGCGGACGAGGCAGAACAGAACGGACGAGATGGTCGGGATGAGACGGGATGGGACGGGCCGGGCCGAGATGGGACGGGATGGGATGGGACGGGACGGGACGGGACGAGCGGGACAGTCGGAACAGTCGGGACGGGACCGGGCAGGACGGGACGGGGCGGCGGGGCGGGGCGGGGCGGGGCTGTCCGCTATCCTCTGTCCACCGTCCGCTGTCCCCTGTCCCCTGTCGGCTGTCCACTGTCCGCTATCCGCTGTCCATTGTCCATTGTCCGCTATCTGATATCCGATGTCCGCTGTCTATTGTCCGCTGTCCACTGTCCATTGTCCCCTGTCCGTTATCCCACGTTCGCTGTCCATAACGCAATGTGAGGTGATTGCGAGCTCCGAGATCAAACCTTCCGTTGTGTAGCGTTCAGACTCATAATTACTATAGGGGGTAGTTTTTGTTACGCCGCTGTCCGCTGTCCCCTATCCGCAGTTTGCCGTCCCCTGTTCGCCATCCGCTGTCCGCCGTCCGCCGTCCCCTGTTTGGTGTCCTCTATCCGCTGTCCCATGTCCGCTGTGGCATGTCCGCTGTCCTCTGTCTGCTGTCCTTTGTGGCCTGTTCGCCGTCCACTGTGGCTCGTCCGTTGTCCGTTGTCCGCCGTCCGCTGTCCCTCATCCGCTGTCCACCGTCCCCTGTCCACTGTACCATGTCCACTGTCCCTTGTCCACCGTCCGCTGTGGCCTGTCCGCTGTCCGCCGTCCGCTGTCCCCTGTCTGTTCTCCCCTGTCCGCCGTCTGCTGTCCCCTGTCCCCTTTCTGCCGTCCGCTATCCCCTGTCCGCCTTCCCCTGTCCGCTGTGGCCTGTCCGCTGTCCGCAGTCTGTTGTCCCCTGTCCGCCGTCCGCTGTTCGCTGTCCCCTTTCCGCCGTCCGCTGTGCCCTATCTGCTATCCGCTGTCCGCCGTCCGCTGTCCCCTGTCCGCCGTCCGCCGTCCCCTGTCCCCTGTCCCCTGTCCGCCGTCCGCCGTCCGCCGTCCGCCGTCCCCTGTCCGCCGTCCGCTGTGCCCTGTCCGCTGTCCGCTGTCCGCCGTCCCCTGTCCCCTTTCTGCCGTCCGCTGTCCCCTGTCCGCCGTCCGCTGTCCCCTGTCCGCCGTGCCCTGTCCGCCGTCCGCTGTGGCCCGTCCGCTATGGCCTGTCCGCTGTCCCCTTTCCGCCGTCCGCCGTCCGCTGTCCCCTATCCGCTGTCCGCCGTCCGCCGTCCGCCGTCCGCCGTCCGCCGTCCCCTGTCCGCCGTCCGCCGTCCCCTGTCCAGAATGTGAGGTGATTGCGAGCTCCGAGCTCAACCTTCCATTGTGCTGCGTTCAGACTTATAACTACTATAGGGGGGTGGTGTTCATGAGGGTGCCGAGTCCATGTGCGGAAATTCGAGTTTGCATTCCAATGCAGGAAATCCGAGTTGCATTGCAATGCAGGATATCCGGGCTGTTTCTGGGCGAGCTGATTCCGGCCGAAGAGAGAGATGACGGAAAGTGAGGTAGTTGCGATCTCCGAGCTCAACCTTCCGTTGTGCTGCGTTCAGACTTATAACTACTATAGGGGGGCGGTGTTCATGAGGGTGCCGAGTCCATGTGCGGAAATCCGAGTTTGCATTGCAATGCAGGATATCCGGGCTGTTTCTGGGCGAGCTGATTCCAGCCGAAGAGAGAGATGACGGAAAGTGAGGTAGTTGCGATCTCCGAGCTCAACCTTCCGTTGTGCTGCGTTCAGACTTATAACTACTATAGGGGGGGCGGTGTTCATGAGGGTGCCGAGTCCATGTGCGGAAATCCGAGTTTGCATTGCAATGCAGGAAATCCGAGTGGCATTGCAATGCAGGATATCCGGGCTGTTTCTAGGCGAGCTGATTCCGGCCGAAGAGAGAGATGACGGAAAGTGAGGTAATTGCGAGCTCCGAGCTCAACCTTCCGTTGTGCTGCATTCAGACTTATAACTACTATAGGGGGGGCGGTGTTCATGAGGGTGCCGAGTCCATGTGCGGAAATCCGAGTTTGCATTGCAATGCAGGAAATCCGAGTTGCATTGCAATGCAGGATATCCGGGCTGTTTTTGGGCGAGCTGATTCAGGGCCGAAGAGAGAGATGACGGAAAGTGAGGTAATTGCGAGCTCCGAGCTCAACCTTCCGTTGTGCTGCGTTCAGACTTATAACTACTATAGGGGGGTGGTGTTCATGAGGGTGCCGAGTCCATGTGCGGAAATCCGAGTTGCATTGCAATGCAGGATATCCGGGCTATTTCTGGGCGAGCTGATTCTATCCGGGCTATTTCTGGGCGAGCTGATTCTATCCGGGCTATTTCTGGGCGACCTGATTCTATCCGGGATGTTTCTGGGCGACCTGATTCTATCCGGGATGTTTCTGGGCAAGCTGATTCTATCCGGGATGTTTCTGGGCGAGCTGATTCTATCCGGCCGAAGAGAGAGATGACGGAAAGTGAGGTAATTGCGAACTCTCGACTCAGCCTTCCGTTGTGCCGCGTTCAGACTTATAACTACTATGGGGGGAGGTGTTTGGGCATTTCATGGCCTGGGGTAAGTCGCAGTGAGCAAGTCGGGTTAGACATGGCGAGCTGCGCACCGGCAAACATCCGGGATATTTGCTGATCGGGTTCTAAGCTGGACGCTGGCATTTCCTCCGGGATAGCGCTGAGTTAGCCGAGTTGTGAGGTGATTGCGAAGACGGAAAGTGAGGTAATTGCGAACACTCGGCTCAGCCTTCCGTTGTGCCGCGTTCAGACTTATAACTACTGTAAGGGGCTGCTTTCAAAGACTTAGCGCTTGGTGCGTTGGTCGGCCCAGAACTGGCGCGTAGGAGATCCGGGTTCATGCATGCCGGAATTCCGAGTTACTTCTGTGGTTGAAAGTTGTTCCTGCAGTCGGCAAGTTTGTTGGCGGGCTGCAAAATGGCTAAGTCATGGCGAGTTGGTAATCGGCGAGCTGTGCAAATGCACCGGGTTGTTTTTTGGTGCAATTCGTCAAGGGTGGCGGCCTGGGGAAGTCGCAGTGAGCAAGTCGGGTTGACACGCGAGCAGCGCACGGGTAGTTTTCTGATCGGGTTCTGCGAAAAACGCACCGGTAGTTTTCGGGTAGTTTTCGGGTAGTTTTTTGAGTTGGCCGAGTTGGCCGAGCTCGCACCGAAGCCGGAAGCCGGGTTGTTTACAGATGACGGAAAGTGAGTTGATTGCGGGATATTTTCTCAGCCTTCCGTTGTGCCGCGTTCAGACTTATAACTACTATGGGGGAAGGTGTTTGGTTGGGCATTTCATGGCGGTGTCCACGCCGACCCCCCCGCGTGCCCCCGTAGGATGGAACCATGTTCTGTGCCAAGGTATACGAGCTGTTTACGAATGGGCAAGTCCCATGAGGGTAGAGCTCGGGCTCCTTGGTGCAGGATAATGTGATTGCTACGGGGACATGCGGAAGCGACCCAAAATCTATGCCGAGGCTCTGTGGGCATCACAGTTGGAACGGAATCGTCATTGGATGCACGCTCAGAACGGTCCCTTTACATTCCAATGCCGTGACCTGATACTGGGATACCTCGGTAGCGTCCGTCTAGCCTCTGGGTTGCTTTAGATGGTTGCGAGATGCCATGCGGGAGGCCGAATAGAGAGATGACGGAAAGTGAGGTAATTGCGAACTCTCGACTTGCTCACTGTGGCCTGGGGAAGTCGCAGTGAGCAAGTCGGGTTGACAGGCGAGCAGCGCACGGGTAGTTTTCTGATCGGGTTCTGTGAAAAACGCACCGGTAGTTTTCGGGTAGTTTTCGGGTAGTTTTTTGAGTCGGCCGAGTTGGTCGAGCTCGCACCGAAGCCGGAAGCCGGGTTGTTTACAGATGACGGAAAGTGAGTTGATTGCGGGATATTTTCTCAGCCTTCCGTTGTGCCGCGTTCAGACTTATAACTACTATGGGGGAAGGTGTTTGGTTGGGCATTTCATGGCGGTGTCCAGGCCGACCCCCCCGCGTGACCCCGTAGGATGGAACCATGTTCTGTGCCAAGGTATACGAGCTGTTTACGAATGGGCAAGTCCCACGAGGGTAGAGCTCGGGCTCCTTGGTGCGGGATAATGTGATTGCTACGGGGGACATGCGGAAGCGACCCAAAATCTATGCCGAGGCTCTGTGGGCATCACAGTTGGAACGGAATCGTCATTGGATGCACGCTCGGAACGGTCCCTTTAACATTCCAATGCCGTGACCTGATACTGGGATACCTCGGTAGCGTCCGTCTAGCCTCTGGGTTGCTTCAGATGGTTGCGAGATGCCATGCGGGAGGCCGAATAGAGAGATGACGCAAAGTGAGGTAATTGCGAACTCTCGACTTGCTCACTGCGGCCTGGGGAAGTCGCAGTGAGCAAGTCAGGTTGACAGGCGAGCAGCGCACGGGTAGTTTTCTGATCGGGTTCTGTGAAAAACGCACCGGTAGTTTTCGGGTAGTTTTCGGGTAGTTTTTTGAGTCGGCCGAGTTGGTCGAGCTCGCACCGAAGCCGGAAGCCGGGTTGTTTACAGATGACGGAAAGTGAGTTGATTGCGGGATATTTTCTCAGCCTTCCGTTGTGCCGCGTTCAGACTTATAACTACTATGGGGGAAGGTGTTTGGTTGGGCATTTCATGGCGGTGTCCAGGCCGACCCCCCCGCGTGCCCCCGTAGGATGGAACCATGTTCTGTGCCAAGGTATACGAGCTGTTTACGAATGGGCAAGTCCCATGAGGGTAGAGCTCGGGCTCCTTGGTGCGGGATAATGTGATTGCTACGGGGGACATGCGGAAGCGACCCAAAATCTATGCCGAGGCTCTGTGGGCATCACAGTTGGAACGGAATCGTCATTGGATGCACGCTCGGAACGGTCCCTTTAACATTCCAATGCCGTGACCTGATACTGGGATACCTCGGTAGCGTCCGTCTAGCTTCTGGGTTGCTTCAGATGGTTGCGAGATGCCATGCGGGAGGCCGAATAGAGAGATGACGCAAAGTGAGGTAATTGCGAACTCTCGACTCAGCCTTCCGTTGTGCCGCGTTCAGACTTATAACTACTATGGGGGAAGGCGTTTGGTTGGGCATTTCATGGCGGTGTCCAGGCCGACCCCCCCGCGTGCCCCCGTAGGATGGAACCATGTTCTGTGCCAAGGTATACGAGCTGTTTACGAATGGGCAAGTCCCATGAGGGTAGAGCTCGGGCTCCTTGGTGCGGGATAATGTGATTGCTACGGGGACATGCGGAAGCGACCCAAAATCTATGCCGAGGCTCTGTGGGCATCACAGTTGGAACGGAATCGTCATTGGATGCACGCTCGGAACGGTCCCTTTAACATTCCAATGCCGTGACCTGATACTGGGATACCTCGGTAGCGTCTGTATAGCCTCTGGGTTGCTTCAGGTGGTTGCGAGATGCCATGCGGGAGGCCGAATAGAGAGATGACGCAAAGTGAGGTAATTGCGAACTCTCGACTCAGCCTTCCGTTGTGCCGCGTTCAGACTTATAACTACTATGGGGGAAGGCATTTGGTTGGGCATTTCATGGCGGTGTCCAGGCCGACCCCCCCGCGTGCCCCCGTAGGATGGAACCATGTTCTGTGCCAAGGTATACGAGCTGTTTACGAATGGGCAAGTCCCATGAGGGTAGAGCTCGGGCTCCTTGGTGCGGGATAATGTGATTGCTACGGGGACATGCGGAAGCGACCCAAAATCTATGCCGAGGCTCTGTGGGCATCACAGTTGGAACGGAATCGTCATTGGATGCACGCTCGGAACGGTCCCTTTAACATTCCAATGCCGTGACCTGATACTGGGATACCTCGGTAGCGTCTGTATAGCCTCTGGGTTGCTTCAGATGGTTGCGAGATGCCATGCGGGAGGCCGAATAGAGAGATGACGCAAAGTGAGGTAATTGCGAACTCTCGACTCAGCCTTCCGTTGTGCCGCGTTCAGACTTATAACTACTATGGGGGAAGGCGTTTGGTTGGGCATTTCATGGCGGTGTCCAGGCCGACCCCCCCGCGCGCCCCCGTAGGATGGAACCATGTTCTGTGCCAAGGTATACGAGCTGTTTACGAATGGGCAAGTCCCATGAGGGGGTAGAGCTCGGGCTCCTTGGTGCGGGATAATGTGATTGCTACGGGGACATGCGGAAGCGACCCAAAATCTATGCCGAGGCTCTGTGGGCATCACAGTTGGAACGGAATCGTCATTGGATGCACGCTCGGAACGGTCCCTTTAACATTCCAATGCCGTGACCTGATACTGTGATACCTCGGTAGCGTCCGTCTAGCTTCTGGGTTGCTTCAGATGGTTGCGAGATGCCATGCGGGAGGCCGAATAGAGAGATGACGCAAAGTGAGGTAATTGCGAACTCTCGACTCAGCCTTCCGTTGTGCCGCGTTCAGACTTATAACTACTATGGGGGAAGGTGTTTGGTTGGGCATTTCATGGCGGTGTCCATGCCGACCCCCCCGCGTGCCCCCGTAGGATGGAACCATGTTCTGTGCCAAGGTATACGAGCTGTTTACGAATGGGCAAGTCCCATGAGGGTAGAGCTCGGGCTCCTTGGTGCGGGATAATGTGATTGCTACGGGGACATGCGGAAGCGACCCAAAATCTATGCCGAGGCTCTGTGGGCATCACAGTTGGAACGGAATCGTCATTGGATGCACGCTCGGAACGGTCCCTTTAACATTCCAATGCCGTGACCTGATACTGGGATACCTCGGTAGCGTCTGTATAGCCTCTGGGTTGCTTCAGATGGTTGCGAGATGCCATGCGGGAGGCCGAATAGAGAGATGACGCAAAGTGAGGTAATTGCGAACTCTCGACTCAGCCTTCCGTTGTGCCGCGTTCAGACTTATAACTACTATGGGGGAAGGTGTTTGGTTGGGCATTTCATGGCGGTGTCCAGGCCGACCCCCCCGCGTGCCCCCGTAGGATGGAACCATGTTCTGTGCCAAGGTATACGAGCTGTTTACGAATGGGCAAGTCCCATGAGGGTAGAGCTCGGGCTCCTTGGTGCGGGATAATGTGATTGCTACGGGGACATGCGGAAGCGACCCAGATGCTATGCCGAGGCTCTGTGGGCATCACAGTCGGAACGGAATCGTCATTGGATGCACGCTCGGAACGGTCCCCTTAACATTCCAATGCCGTGACCTGATACTGGGATACCTCGGTAGCGTCTGTATAGCCTCTGGGTTGCTTCAGATGGTTGCGAGATGCCATGCGGGAGGCCGAATAGAGAGATGACGCAAAGTGAGGTAATTGCGAACTCTCGACTCAGCCTTCCGTTGTGCCGCGTTCAGACTTATAACTACTATGGGGGAAGGTGTTTGGTTGGGCATTTCATGGCGGTGTCCAGGCCGACCCCCCCGCGTGCCCCCGTAGGATGGAACCATGTTCTGTGCCAAGGTATACGAGCTGTTTACGAATGGGCAAGTCCCATGAGGGTAGAGCTCGGGCTCCTTGGTGCGGGATAATGTGATTGCTACGGGGACATGCGGAAGCGACCCAGATGCTATGCCGAGGCTCTGTGGGTATCACAGTTGGAACGGAATCGTCATTGGATGCACGCTTGGAACGGTCCCTTCAACATTCCAATGCCGTGACCTGATACTGGGATACCTCGGTAGCGTCCGTCTAGGTTCTGGGTTGCTTTAGATGGTTGCGAGATGCCATGCGGAAGGCGGAAGAGGGATATCTCGACCTGGCCTACCGTTGTCCCGAAGAGATCTCGATTGGCATTTGATGGCCTGCCAAACGCGGAAGCCACTCGGATCGGGACACCCAGTTGCTATGCGGAGGCTTTGTGCGCATCACAGTTGGAACGGAATCGGCATTGGACGCACGCTCGGAACGGTCCCTTTATAATCCAATGTCGTGCCTCGTTCCTGCGATGCCTCTGGAGCCTTCGTCTAGCTCTTGGGTCGCTCGAGACAGTGGCCAAAAAGAGCCATTTTCGGTGGAATGACAATTGGCATTGCCAATTGTCACCCCCGCGCGTGCATCCATTCTATGATTGGGGCATATGCAAAACTCGGCGGCTGAATGGACTCGGACTGGGACACCCAGTTGCTATGCGGAGGCTCTGTGGGCATCACAGTTGGAATGGAATCGGCATTGGATGCACGCTCGGAACGGTCCCTTTACAATCCAATGCAGTGACCTGATACTGGGATACCTCGTGCGCCTGCGTCTAGCTCTTGGGTCGCTCGGGAGAAGTTCTGGGGTATGACGCTTGGCATTTGGTGGCGTGCCTATGCTGACCCCGCGCCGCGTGCCCCCTCACATGATCCATGTCCTGTGCCAAGGCATTCGTGCGGCCCTTCGAACGGCCAGTCCCAGGAGGGGACAGCTCGGGCTCCTTGGTGCGGCACATCATTCATGCGGTGGGAGCTTTGCGGAAGCGCGACTCGGATCTCGACACCCAGTTGCTATGCGGAGGCTTTGTAGGCATCACAGTTGTAACGGAATCGGCATTGGACGCACGCTCGGAACGGTCCCTTTACAATCCAATGCAGTGACCTGATACTGGGATGCCTCGTGAGCCTGCGTCTAGCTCTTGGGTCGCTCGAGACAGTCGCGAAAAAGCCACTTTCGGGGGAACGACTGTTGGCATTGCCAATTGCCACCCCCGCGCGTGCTTCCATTCTATGATTGGGGCATATGCAAAACTCGGCGGTTGAATGGACTCGGACACCCAGTTGCTATGCGGAGGCTCTGTGGGCATCACAGTTGAAAGGGAATCGGCATTGGATGCACGCTCGGAACGGTCCCTTTACAATCCAATGCAGTGACCTGATACTGGGATACCTCGTGAGCCTGCGTCTACCTCTTGGGTCGCTCGGGACAAGTTCTGGGGTATGACGCTTGGCATTCGGTGGCGTGCCAAAGCTGACCCCCCGCCGCGTGCTCCCTCTCATGATCCATGTCGTGTGCCAAGGCATTCTTGCGGCCTTTCGAATGGCCAGTCCCAGGAGGGGACAGCTCGGGCTCCTTGGTGCAGCACATCTTTCATGCGATGGGAGCTTTGCGGAATTGCGACTCGGATCGGGACACACCCAGTTGCTATGCGGAGGCTTTGTTGGCATCACAGTTGTAACGGAATCGGCATTGGACGCACGCTCGGAACGGTCCCTTTACAATCCAATGCAGTGACCTGATACTGGGATACCTCGTGAGCCTGCTTCTAGCTCTTGGGTCGCTCGAGACAGTCGCGAAAAAGCCACTTTCGGGGGAACGACTGTTGGCATTGCCAATGGCCACCCCCGCGCGTGCTTCCATTCTATGATTGGGGCATATGCAAAACTCGGCGGTTGAATGGACTAGGACTCGGACACCCGGTTGCTATGCGGAGGCTCTGTGGGCATCGCAGTTTTCACGGAATCGGCATTGGATGCACGCTCGGAACGGTCCCTTTACAATCCAATGCAGTGACCTGATACTGGGATACCTTGTGAGCCTGCGTCTACCTCCTGGGTCGCTCGGGACAAGTTCTGGGGTATGACGCTTGGCATTCGGTGGCGTGCCAAAGCTGACCCCCAGCCGCGTGCCCCCTCGCATGATCCATGTCGTGTGCCAAGGCATTCTTGCGGCCTTTCGAACGGCCAGTCCCAGGAGGGGACAGCTCGGGCTCCTTGGTGCAGCACATCTTTCATGCGATGGGAGCTTTGCGGAAGCGACTCGGATCGGGACACCCAGTTGCTATGCGGAGGCTTTGTTGGCATCACAGTTGTAACGGAATCGGCATTGGACGCACGCTCGGAACGGTCCCTTTACAATCCAATGCAGTGACCTGATACTGGGATGCCTCGTGAGCCTGCGTCTAGCTCTTGGGTCGCTCGAGACAGTCGCGAAAAAGCCACTTTCGGGGGAACGACTGTTGGCATTGCCAATGGCCACCCCCGCGCGTGCTTCCATTCTATGATTGGGGCATATGCAAAACTCGGCGGTTGAATGGACTAGGACTCGGACACCCGGTTGCTATGCGGAGGCTCTGTGGGCATCACAGTTTTCACGGAATCGGCATTGGATGCACGCTCGGAACGGTCCCTTTACAATCCAATGCAGTGACCTGATACTGGGATACCTTGTGAGCCTGCGTCTACCTCCTGGGTCGCTCGGGACAAGTTCTGGGGTATGACGCTTGGCATTCGGTGGCGTGCCAAAGCTGACCCCCAGCCGCGTGCCCCCTCGCATGATCCATGTCGTGTGCCAAGGCATCCTTGCGGCCTTTCGAACGGCCAGTCCCAGGAGGGGACAGCTCGGGCTCCTTGGTGCAGCACATCTTTCATGCGATGGGAGCTTTGCGGAAGCGCGACTCAGATCTGGACGCCCAGTTGTTATGCGGAGGCTTTGTTGGCATCACAGTTGTAACGGAATCGGCATTGGACGCACGCTCGGAACGGTCCCTTTACAATCCAATGCAGTGACCTGATACTGCGATGCCTCGTGAGCCTGCGTCTAGCTCTTGGGTTGCTCGAGACGGTCGCGAAAAAGCCACCTTCGGGGGAACGACTGTTGGCATTGCCAATTGCCACCCCCGCGCGTGCTTCCATTCTATGATTGGGGCATATGCAAAACTCGGCGGTTGAATGGACTCGGACACCCAGTTGCTATGCGGAGGCTCTGTGGGCATCACAGTTTGAAAGGGAATCGGCATTGGATGCACGCTCGGAACGGTCCCTTTACAATCCAATGCAGTGACCTGATACTGGGATACCTGGTGAGCCTGCGTCTACCTCTTGGGTCGCTCGGGACAAGTTCTGGGGTATGACGCTTGGCATTCGGTGGCGTGCCAAAGCTGACCCCCCGCCGCGTGCCCCCTCTCATGATCCATGTCGTGTGCCAAGGCATTCTTGCGGCCTTTCGAACGGCCAGTCCCAGTCCCAGGAGGGGACAGCTCGGGCTCCTTGGTGCAGCACATCTTTCATGCGATGGGAGCTTTGCGGAAGCGCGACTCGGATCTGGACACCCAGTTGTTATGCGGAGGCTTTGTTGGCATCACAGTTGTAACGGAATCGGCATTGGACGCACGCTCGGAACGGTCCCTTTACAATCCAATGCAGTGACCTGATACTGCGATGCCTCGTGAGCCTGCGTCTAGCTCTTGCGTTGCTCGAGACAGTCGCGAAAAAGCCACTTTCGGGGGAACGACTGTTGGCATTGCCAATTGCCACCCCCGCGCGTGCTTCCATTCTATGATTGGGGCATATGCAAAACTCGGCGGTTGAATGGACTCGGACACCCAGTTGCTATGCGGAGGCTCTGTGGGCATCACAGTTTGAAAGGGAATCGGCATTTGGATGCACGCTCGGAACGGTCCCTTTACAATCCAATGCAGTGACCTGATACTGGGATACCTCGTGAGCCTGCGTCTAGCTCTTGGGTCGCTCGGGACAAGTTCTGGGGTATGACGCTTGGCATTCGGTGGCGTGCCAAAGCTGACCCCCCGCCGCGTGCCCCCTCTCATGATGCATGTCGTGTGCCAAGGCATTCTTGCGGCCTTTCGAACGGCCAGTCCCAGTCCCAGGAGGGGACAGCTCGGGCTCCTTGGTGCAGCACATCTTTCATGCGATGGGAGCTTTGCGGAATTGCGACTCGGATCGGGACACCCAGTTTTTATGCGGAGGCTTTGTTGGCATCACAGTTGTAACGGAATCGGCATTGGACGCACGCTCGGAACGGTCCCTTTACAATCCAATGCAGTGACCTTATACTGGGATACCTCGTGAGCCTGCGTCTAGCTCTTGGGTCGCTCGAGACAGTTGCGAAAAAGCCACTTTCGGGGGAACGACTGTTGGCATTGCCAATTGCCACCCCCGCGCGTGCTTCCTCTCTATGATTGGGGCATATGCAAAACTCGGCGGTTGAATGGACTCCGACACCCAGTCGCTATGCGGAGGCTCTGTGGGCATCACAGTTTTTACGGAATCGGCATTTGGATGCACGCTCGGAACGGTCCCCCTTTATAATCCATTTCCTTGTCCCGTTACTGTGATACGTCTGTAGCCTACGTCTAGCTCTTGGGTCGCTCGGCAAGGTCGTGCAAATTCGGTGTACGCTGCGGGAAGTATGGATACGGCGAGTCTCCGACTAGGACAGTTTCTCTGCGAAGAGTGGCATGATGGTTGATGAGGCAATTCGATTCAGTCCCCAAGCTTTGGCCTCGGGCCACTGTGAGGGCTGTCGATTCTCTCTTTCCAACTCGTCTCCACCCAGTAACAGACTTGACGACAGGTAATCGGTCTCATTCTCGATTGTTCCTGGAGGTAGTCTTCGGAACTTTTGGAATTGACCTCTCACTTCGTCTCCTCTCTGTGTGAGGAGCAGTGTGCTTGTGCCGTTTCCTTGGTGGCATTCACGTCGCAAATATTGTGGAGGGAGAGTCTCCGCAGCTGCCCTGCCCTCGGGGGCAATCGGTGGGCTCTCATCTCCGTATTCGGTTGACATTCGCCATGCACGTAGGTCGCAGAATAATTTGCGAGTCTATTGGCGTTTGGCGCTTGTCCACGAATGATGCGTTGGTCCCGAAGTGCATGTTACTAGCATTTTCTGCCATTGTCTCGGATCTTTGGCACGTCCATTCCTTGCAATCGAACTTCTCGGAGCCATCTATGAGTTTGAGAGGGGTGGGCAGGGTTCGACACCTCCGTCGTTGCGTGCTTCTTCTTCCCGAGATCTTTTGACTGAGCCATGTCAGTGCTCGAGCCAAACGACTCGTGGTGGGGGGCGACGTTACACGGCGGAGTTGTCCGCGGCAAGTTTTTTCGGTCTCGGTGCCCCATTTGAAACCCTCGAGCACATCGACGACACGGTCTCGCCCTTTGGTTGCGGCCTCGGCATACATCTTGCGAGTGCTCTTCACGAAGCATTTCGATGTCCCCCGGAGGTTGCCTTGAAACTTGGTCGCACAGCGGTTCGGGTCGTCGTATAGATGCTTTGCATCATACGTTTCCCCACCACCGTGTGGCGATACGAAATGCTTTCGAGCAGGGGCTCACAAGAGGACGGATCCGCGGAATTGGCACGGGCGTGTTCGTCGATTGTGCGCGAGTGCT